>CAWUFW010032461.1:0-13899 GCA_963921515.1 Calotriton arnoldi | reverse complement strand
AGAGAACAAAGACACACCACAACTCCACCTATATAAAGGACACAAATCACTACCATGAGCCTTTGCAAATGCCATTTCACTGCCAGCACCCAAGAGAAAGCAACCACACACCCACAGCTCATCCCTCACACAAGCCACACACCATCAGCACACCAACAAATACCTACCTCACATACACCCAGCAAAACACACACTCACACACCCTCACCTGCACACCAACACACACATCACTCACCATCACCACCCATCACCATGCCCCCAAGAAGAATCCCAAGTTCCTAGATTGTGAATTGGAAGTCCTGGTAGACGAGATCCTCAGGGTGGAGCCACAGCTGTTTGGCACTCTGGTCCAACAGACCCCCATGTCGCAGAAAACCAAGATGTGGGAGAGGATCATCAACAGGGTGAACGCCCAATCATCATGTCGGCGCACAAAGACGGACATCCAGAACAGGTGGTATGACGTGCGCAGGAGGGTACGGGACCTGCTGAAGATAGACTACAGCAACAGCCAACAGACCGGCAGTGGCCCTCCTGCCAAGCCAATATACCTCAGGCCCTGGGAGGAGAAGGTGCGGGCCATCCTTCCGCCAGTGAGCGTATATGGACTAGAGAACATCCCAGAGCCTGGTGAGTACACAACAAATGTACACAATAAACTGCCACAAAACACACACATCACTGTCAAGGGGAGAGTCAAACCATGCACACATAGCAATTACACAGCAACTAGAACAGAATCATCCCAAAATGTGTATGTCAGTCAGATAAACACAACACATGCCATCAAAAAAGTCACATCCAACTGTGCCAACACATGTACAAACACAACCACAACTACAGCTAGGCAGTGGCACAAATAGAACTAACACACACATCCACACATGTAGCCACCACAACAACACCAACACACAGTGAAGACCACTCAAAGGAAGGAATTCTGTGTATGCTGGCCAAGTCAGTGTAGCCAATAGCATCATGGGAGTCGCAGTCACACATATTGCCCCCCCACAACTGTCCCATCAACACCACCCTGAACCATGCTCACATCACAGGGAGTGGAGAAGGACTCACAAGATGGCTGACACTGGCTACTGCTGTGGGGAGCACAAGGCCCTGCTGCCAACTGTGCACCAACAAACAGCAGGACACCACTGACTGACATCCTGAGAGACAACTTACACTCCCTGCAATGCAAGCACGTTCCATGGTGGGCTATCTGGCTGGCTGGGTGGGAAGGGGACTTGCAGCACTGACCATAGTCACCAGCACCTCCCCTCACACCCCCCAACACAAACTCCACAGTACCCACCTGGTAGAATGCAATGCCCTCCATCCTAACACAAGATCCCACAAAGCACCACCACCCTGGGTTATGTTGTGTGAAGCACAGGGACACTCTTGGGACTCTTAGCCAAACAACTGCCAGGACAACACTCCCAGCCATCCTGTCAGCACAGCCAGCCCACCCCACAGGGAAGCAGAGTCAAAGGAAGGAAGCATGGGCATGCTGGGAAGGGGGTGGAGGCAATAGCATGATGGGAGTCGTAGTCACAGACATTGCTCAGCCCCACAACTGTCCCATCAACACCACCCTGAACCATGCTCACATCACAGGGAGTGGAGAAGGACTCACAAGATGGCTGACACTGGCTACTGCTGTGGGGAGCACAAGGCCCTGCTGCCAACTGTGCACCAACAAACAGCAGGACACCACTGACTGACATCCTGAGAGACAACTTACACTCCCTGCAATGCAAGCACGTTCCATGGTGGGCTATCTGGCTGGCTGGGTGGGAAGGGGGACTTGCAGCACTGACTATAGTCACCAGCACCTCCCCTCACACCCCCCCAACACAAACTCCACAGTACCCACCTGGTAGAATGCAATGCCCTCCCATCCTAACACAAGATCCCACAAAGCACCACCACCTGGGTTATGTTGTGTAGAAGCACAGGGACACTCTTGGGACTCTTAGCCAAACAACTGCCAGGACAACACTCCCAGCCATCCTGTCAGCACAGCCAGCCCACCCCACAGGGAAGCAGAGTCAAAGGAAGGAAGCATGGGCATGCTGGGAAGGGGGTGGAGGCAATAGCATGATGGGAGACGTAGTCACAGACATTGCTCAGCCCCACAACTGTCCCATCAACACCACCTGAACCATGCTCACATCACAGGGAGTGGAGAAGGACTCACAAGATGGCTGACACTGGCTACTGCTGTGGGGAGCACAAGGCCCTGCTGCCAACTGTGCACCAACAAACAGCAGGACACCACTGACTGACATCCTGAGAGACAACTTACACTCCCTGCAATGCAAGCACGCTTCCATGTGTGGGATATCTGGCTGGCTGGGTGGGAAGGGGGACTTGCAGCACTGACCATAGTCACCAGCACCTCCCTCACCCCCCAACACAAACTCCACAGTACCCACCTGGTAGAATGCAATGCCCTCCATCCTAACACAAGATCCCACAAAGCACCACCACCCTGGGTTATGTTGTGTGAAGCACAGGGACACTCTTGGGACTCTTAGCCAAACAACTGCCAGGACAACACTCCCAGCCATCCTGTCAGCACAGCCAGCCCACCCCACAGGAAGCAGAGTCAAAAGGAAGGAAGCATGGGCATGCTGGGAAGGGGGTGGAGGCAATAGCATGATGGGAGTCAGTAGTCACAGACATAGCTCACGCCCCACAACTGTCCCATCAACACCACCCTGAACCATGCTCACATCACAGGGAGTGGAGAAGGACTCACAAGATGGCTGACACTGGCTACTGCTGTGGGGAGCACAAGGCCCTGCTGCCAACTGTGCACCAACAAACAGCAGGACACCACTGACTGACATCCTGAGAGACAACTTACACTCCCTGCAATGCAAGCACGTTCCATGGTGGGATAACTGACTGGGTGGGTGGGTGGGTGGGAAGGAGGTCTGGCTGTCAACCAAACACAATCAATGCAGACCATGTTCACACCCCAGAGAATACATAGAAATGCCCAAATAATGCAGGACAATGTGCCACACCAATATCAACCCCTGACTGTGACGACTTAGGACAATACAATGTACAGGCCCGCACCCCGAGGCACAGTCACAACTGTCAGGTGTGTCAACCACTGATGCCTGCAGAAACATGACATACATTGTTTGTGTCTCCCAAAAACAGGTGATGATAGGGACACAGCAGCAGACGCTGAGGAGTCCCAGTCCCAGGCTCAAGAGGATGCCGAGCTCACTGGCGTCGTGCAGCCTCTGTCCTCCTCGGACGATGAAGAACAACCTGGCACATCCGGTGCAAGTCAACATGCTGCACCAGCAGGACCACCAGCTGCAGCACCAGCAGGTCCACCAGCTGCACCCCTGCACCCACCCCTCCAACGACTGTCACCACGAATACCATCCCTGCCGACATGGACAGAATAAGGAACAACACCAGCGCAGTGACCCTGGACCAACCTGGGGCCATGGACACCACCACCACCACCAACCCCAAGGTGGACCAGGGTTATCTGTGCGTGCAACTGCACACACTGCACATGTCAGCAGGGGTGGTGGGAGGGGTGGGAGACAGAGGTCAGCTGCTTGCAGACGTTGCTGGTGTGCATGAAGACCCACAACTGGTACGCATAGCTGATGCGTACCAGTCCAGCACCGGAGAGCTCAGCCAGGTAGTGGGGCTCCTCAGAGACATCAAACAGCAGCAGGCTGCCCATCATGCCCGCTGGACTCCCACATGTCCCAAGTGGAGTCACACATGTCACGTGTGGACTCCCACATGTCACGTGTGGACTCCCACATGACCCCGCGTGGAGTCCAAGTGGGATGTACTACATGAGATGACGGCGGTGCACAGGGACATTTTACAATGCCTCCGCCAGATGAACAGCAACCAGTCCACACCTCCTGTGTGCCAACAACATCTGGTACCGAACAAACTGCAACTGCCACAGGGAGGGAGGAGGACTCTGGCGGAGAGTCCCCTGCACCGCAGCAGCCTGCACTTGAGGGCCCCCCAAGAAGAGGGGTCGTCCGAGGAGGGGAAAGTGAGAGGCTGATGGCCAAGCGCAACTCCCAGGAAGCCTGAACCTGTTCTGGATTCTTCGCCTTTGTGCACAGACTGTTCACCCTGTTGATGGCAACACTACTCCCACACATTGCATGGGAGTATAAGTTGGAACAATGTGTCAGACAACAGTGGCCCCGATACTGGGGATCCTGTCTACCTGGACTTTCTATTCATCTAGGAACTTGGGATTGCAAGATTCATGTACAGCACAATCCATCCTATGCACTATTATCACAATAAACACACTAATACACCATACTTGCCTCTGTCGTGATTCCAACGTGGGTGCTGTTATGGGGATGATGAACTGCAAAATTACACAGTGTATGCGAACTGCAACAGCAAGGACAACACAGGCATGTGAGTACAGGCAACGTGACACATATGAGGGAGACACACCACCAGGGCTACACAACACATACACACCTAGGCCATCTGACTCATTGCCTACACTGATGTTGCCAGGGAAGACGGTGCAATGCACAGACACCACACCCATTCCCAGTTGTAGTCAAGTAGCCCACAGGTGCAGTAAGCAAATGGCAGTCAAATGTGTGACCACAGACAACGCACATCACTAAGTGAAGCACAGGTTTATTACACAGTAGCAACATGCCGTAACCACTACAGATGCAAGGTAACCCACCTGGCAGTGGGCACACAGTCAACAACTGTAGACAGAAGGAAGTCCATGGGTGTGGCGCACATCACCTGTAGGGACACAACAGCTACCAGCCTGGATGTGCAATCACGTGCCGGTGGACACAGTTCACCAAACGAATCTGAAAGTACCCTGTGAAGGACAGAAATGACACACAGTCAAAAGCAATGCAGTACAGGACAGAACAGCAAAACTCATGCACAATACATGTTACAAGATACCCACCCAGAACCAAGTTAGCATGTCAACACTGTTGGGGAGTACAGCCCACCTGTCACCACACATCGCAACACACATCCTGCTCAAGTAGCCCATGGACACACTCCAACAGCACCAGAGCACCACCCACACATCATGCCAACTCACATCATTCACATGACACCTCAGGATACTCACATTCAGCTAAAGAAGCTGGTGATGAGCTGTGCGGACATCACCATCACCATCATCATCATCATCGTCACTGGCATCGTGGTCCAGGCCAGGATCCTCCACAGGTGGCGGATGTTGGTCATCGCTGTCCTGGATGAGAGGCAACTCCTTCCGCACTGCCAGGTTGTGAAGCATGCAGCAGACGATGATAATCTTGCACACTTTCGCAGGGGCATATGGGAGGGACCTCCCGGTCTTGTCCAGGCAGCGGAAGCGGCTCTTCAGGAGACCAAAGGTCCGCTCAATCACTCTCCTGGTCCGACCATGTGCCTCATTGTAGCAGCATCTGGGCAGGTGTCACAGGGTTCCTGAGGGGTGTCAGCAACCACGGCATGTTGGGGGTATCCAGTCACCTACGGACAGACAAGTGCACATCAGCTGACTTGGAAAAGGTGGCGAATACTACAGATCAGATCACACAATGGCACAAAGTCAGTACACACCGACAAGCCAGGCACGCTGGTTCTGCATCTGTGCCCATCAACCTGGGGATACGACTACTCCTCATCACAAAGGCATCGTGTGCTGAACCAGGGAAGCTTGGCACACACGTGTGTGATGGTCATGTCTGCAAGACACACCACCAGTGCATTGACCGAGTGGTAGTGCTTGCGGTTCCTGTAGGCCTGCTCCTGGGCCTGTGGTGGTACCAAAGCCACATGTGTCCCATCAATGGAGCCAATGACCATGCGGCATCCTCCCCAGGGCATAAAAGTCACTCTTCACGTCAGTGAGTCGGCCGCAGTCTAGGAAATAGATGTACCGGTTCAGGAAGAGCAACAGTGCAGCTAAAACATCGCGGAGCACGCGGCTGAACATGGTCTGTGACATCCCACCAGCAGACGCCACAGTATGTTGGAAGGTACCGGTGGCAAAGAAGTGTAGGGCTGCCATCACCTTCACCTTGAGGTCAGCGCTGTAGGATACGGCCGGCCAGGCTGCAAATGTGGGGACAACTGCACTGCCAAATCCTCCAATCAGCTGCCCAGTGAAGCGGTACCGTCGGATGCTGCGTCCCGTTCCACCATCGTTGCCAGGTCTGGGAATGGCCGATGGACAGCAGGAGCTCCTGCAGTGCAGAGGAGAAGCAAGCAAGATCGTCAGTCACCCACATGCGGCATTGAACACACTCAAGATCCCAACATCATCATGAGGCACAACTACATGAAGTGTGCAGTACCCGAACGACATTTATGGTACATACATGGCCAACATCTGTCAGCTACGGTCCTACAGGTGGCATCAATTTGTCCCAGGTTGGCCCACTGGATAATCGGATGCTGTGTCACAGTGCCCCCCAGTGACATGTGAGGGACAGATGTGCCCCAGGCACCACAGCTCAACGACAGGCACATTCCCAGGGACCCTGTAATGCCACATGGATACTGGCATCACCTGGAGTATCATGTGCTGCACCACAACAAAACAAACATGACCCCACAGGTAGTGGCCACACTTGCCATGGCAGGGAGACCCATGGACGTCACGTGACACACACGCACAACATCAGCGTCATGCACGCGCAACGTGGATGTGGAGACTGTCTCCCATTGTGCACATGAAATCAGAGACATTGTAAACACTACATGCACAAAAGACTGTGGAGGGCCATCACTATTGTGTGCCCACTGGGACACCCCTGGCTCCGGCCTGTCCGTCCCACATGGGACTCACCGGGGTATGTGACATGACGCACACAAACACCACCGTGCAATGCCGGCCATGGCACCTGCACAGATGTGAACAGTTGCTGCACATCACAGTGGTCACGTACACGTAACACACCCAGGATCCTGTCCCCATGAACACGTGCACAGCCTGGGGGTGGCTGCCCACAGAGTGACACACACAGGACAACATGTACACCAACATACACACGACAGGAAATGCAGCCTTACGTGCCTTATGATAAGGTTTGGACAGGCCTGTCGTTGATGTAGGTGTGCCCTCACTCCCCTGGGAGACTGTCTGTGGCTTGGCATGTGTCCATCTGAGACAGGCATGCTGACATATGCCAGTCACATGTACAGTGAGTGCGTTGTACTGCAATGGAGCCGATCGGTGCCTCCGGCCCGGCCCCGTGCATTCAATCGTGCGTGATGTGCGCTGTACCCCCTGTGCGCGTTGAACAGCAATGGACCCGGGTCAGTTGCCTCCGGCCTGACGTCGGCCATTCAGTAATGTGCTGGAGTGCCGCGTTATTGCCCTGTCAATGCGCGTTGAACAGCAATGGACCGATCGGTGCCTCGGCGGCCCATTGCATTCAATGTCGCAGTGCAGCGTTGTACCTATGCGCGTTGAACGGCAATGGTTGATAGAACACCTCTGACGGCCCATTGCATTCAATGTCTTGGTCGCGCGTTGTACCTGTCTTGGCGTTGAACAGCAATGGGCAGATGATTGCCTCCGGCCCGACCCGTACATTCAGTAATGATAGGTGCAGCATTTATTACTATGTGACGTTAAGACAGCAATGGACGATGAGTCGCACCCATTGACAATGGGCTCGCCTGTACGATGGCCACGCGTTTCGAATATTGAGCGAGTGGTTTGACTGCAAAATCAGTTGGTCACCCACAACAATGTTGCAAATAATGTATGTCATGAAGTTGAAGATTTGAAGGATGCTGTGGGCGTGTTTTGGTGCTGCTGGCCCATGGATTGGCCAGATTCAGAAGATGCAAAGCGACTTGGACCTGCTCACTTTGGACACAAGGGACAGTATCTGCCTCTCACTTTAGCACATATATATTGCTGCATGTTCCCCTGACGAGAGCCCCACTTGCCTGCACTACATGCTCCAGGGCGACATCTGCCACTGCACTGCTGCTGTCTCTGCCCTCTGGACCCTGCAATGGCACGGCTGCTGTGGAGAGAGCCCCAGCCTTCAGCCTTGAGAGAGAACCAGGCCCTGCTGGACGAGCCTACTTCCACAGTACAGCAAGCTGTATGGGACACCAGGGGGCAGGTGAGTGTTCTGTGCACTGCCTTTCTGAGATGTGCATTTTGTCTGACTAGCAAGGCTGAGAGTCAGCACACCACTGGCCTATGAGCTGCTGACTGGTTGTTCCACCCCCATAGTGTGTAGTGACTTGCACTGGACAGGTATGGATTGCAGTGACAGTGCTTCTGAACAGGGTTTTACTCCCCATGCTATGATACCATGTAGTGACTTCTGGAAAACTGCCCACGGGCATGGCCGATGCACTGCCTGGGTACACCATGTGCATGCCCTGTGATTTGCCGACATGTATATGCAACTGTGTCATGCACGGATATGTTGCATGTGTAGTAATGTCCTTATCACTTCATCATCCTGACAGGCTTCTGCCCATCGATGCATGAGATCTGGAAGGACATCGTCCGGGCTGTCCGGTCCGTGGGGGCCTGCAAGCGCCGGATCCGCAACTGCCAAGAGGTGGCAGGACCTTCGGGGCTGGACCCGGAGGATTGCACGGGTCCAGCTGAAGCTGTCGCCTCCTCGCAGGAGGGCGGAACACGGACCTGACCCCCACATGCTCAGGATCCTGGCGGTGGTCTTTCCAGACCTGGATGGGCAGCTGAAGGCCAGAGAGCAGCAGGAGGGGGTGAGTCAAAGACTGCACTGTGTACTCTGTCTAACATGTTATGTGCCCTCCTCGGGCCAGGTTGAACTGCCACAGTACAGCAGTCATGTTGTCCAGGAGCCATGTCCCTCTGGCCGTGCACTGCCCACTCCTCATCTGATGCCCAGGTGTGGCCTCACATGCTGGGAATTCTGTCACTTAGGACTGTGTCCTTGCAGTTTGACCAGACTCAAGGTGGGGAGACAGCACCTGTTTCCTGACTCTGCGAGTGGGCATCCTTGGGTGGGTCATTGCTTGCACAATGCCTGTGTTCTGACATGTGGGGTAGTGTCACAGGTCTCCCATATGTCCAATAGGTATGACCTGGACAGATGAGGGTTAAGAAGGATGTGTTGTGGGGGAGGTTGTACATGTGCACTTGTGCAGCTCCAGGACTTGCATTCCCCATGACCTACTATTGTGACACAGTGCAGAGTGTTGTTGTCTGGCTGCAAAGTCGTCCATCACTGAGACAGTGATGTATGACTTTGTGACCAATGCCTCCGCACATGGCATGTGTCTACTGATTGGTGATCCTGCAGGGGAGGTGACATGTGCTACATGCACACCATGAGTGGCGCTGGCTATCGGGGCAGCGGGTGCATCATGGGTGTCCGTACGCATGGTGTGTCATCACGCCGTGCCTATTTGACTCTGGGCATCACCTACATCCGTCAGCCTGTACTGACTCAGTGGCAAGAGCTGTGATGTGTCCACGATGTCCTCCTGCACTGTCCAGCTACTGTGTACTTGGTGCGTGATGTCACCACTGGGGTGTTGCAATCAGCGAACTACCAGACATGATGGGTGCAAGGCCATGTGGGATGTGAGTGCCGTGACTTGGCATCAGACTGACAGAGTGACTTCTCCTGTTCGAGTTGGTGCACTTTTAGCAATGTACAACTAATGATGCCAGGGCTTGCTCTGGGGTGTGCTGTGCTCACAGTGGTGTGTGCGTGTATGTGCAGGTGACTGATGTCTGTCTGTTTCCCCATTGTTTGCAGATACATCCCGCGGCCACGGAAGGGGACAGCTCCACGAGGACCAGGAGGGCCGGAGAGCCAGGCTGGGTCAGCAGCCGAGGGAGGTGGTCGGAGGGACCCAGTGGCACGGAGGGCGAGGGAGCCACCGAGAGTCCTGCTTCCAGCAGCCTCCACCTCAGCTGAGGACCAGAGCACGCTCGGAGGATGACTCCTTGTGGAGGCGGGTGTCCGCGCCAACCACACCACACAGCTAGTGTTGCTGTCCCCGCCACCACCAGCACCACCACCGCCCTCCCATTCGGCTCCCATTCCCCAGGTCCGTGGAGGCTCCCATGACCCCGGAGCGTGCTCCCGCTGGGCCAGGCACCGCACCCCACCCTGTGTCCCCCTGCTGCCCTGAGTGAGGAGTCTAGCCTACCTCCTTCGCCAGCTCCATGTAGGGCAGAACAGCCATGCTAAAGAGTGTCCTCCATGCGCACACACGGCTGTTGACTCAGCTGGTGTCGTTCATGGAGGGCATCTCATCGGGCATGTCTGACCTACAGAGGGGCAGCAGGTCCATGGACTCCTCCCTGACGGCAGCAGTGTCCCTCCTCAAAGCGGTCCCTCGCCCCTCTGCCTCTGCTCCATCCACACTCCCCAGCACCTTACCCATCCCAGGCACACACTGCACTGGCACCACCCAGCCAGCACACACATCCAGCACACAGCCCACACGCCAATGACAAAAGACGCACGCAAGCACATTCAGGGGACACGAAGCCAGACTCACAGGGGATGGGGCCCTGGAGCCCCCACACGCATCCCACATGCACTGCGCAGTCCTCAGTTCCCTCTCTCCCCTCCAAAGCACCCTCCCTTGCCTCACCTGCAACCCCAAAGTCACAGCAGCTCTTCCTCTGTGACCTCGGCCTCTCTCCCCCACCGCAGGAGGCTTTGCTCCAGCGCTCCCGGGGGGGAAGGAGAGCCCACCCACACGGAGCAGAGTGCCCCTCAGCCCCGGACACCCTCCCCCAGGCGCAGACGGACTGAGGCCCCCACCCGCTGCAGGTCCCCCCGGAGTGCTAAGAGCAAGACCCCGCCACCGCCCTGCAGCTCAGGCACAAGGTCTCCGTCACTCCATCCTCAGGCCCCCACTGCACAGGTGCCCCCACCACACCCTGCCCCAGGTTCCACCCCACCCCACAGATATACCATCCCCAAGATGCTCCGGCCTTCTCCCCCTGCCACTTGCTCTCCCAGCACCGCACCCCCCGCTGCGCTTGTCTGTGCCACTGATGTGGTGAGGGTGTCCTCCCCTCTGTCCAACCCACCTTGCCTGTTCCCATTCTCCCTGGAGGTGAGGCACTGCAGTGGGTCCACTACCGCCCTGTCCTGACTTGGGCACTATGTGAAATGTCACCAGTGCATGTGTACTTCACTGCTGCACATTGCTGGAGGTCGAGGGGTGTGGTCTTGAGTGTGTGTGCAGATGAGAGTTTGCTGCCTCGGCCAGTCCCTGCCTCCATGTTGGCCTTGGCTTACTGGCCATGCTTTCTGATCACTGATTTCTGCTTGTGTAGGTGTGATGGTAGCTTGTTGCTCAGGACACCTGACTCGTGGTTCACAGTGTGAACGACATTTAGCTTTGTCACCACAGTGGTATTTTTATTCAGCCCAGGGTCACTACATTGTGGGGGCCCTGGGGTGGTGGCTGCGGTGTGTCTGTGACTTGCTGTGTCAGTTGTTGTTCCTGGACAAAGTGCCTGTGTGACATGTGTTTTGTGCTCCCTCTCACCTGTCATCTGCCTGCTTGCCCACATAGGGGATTGGATCCATGAGTTACCTTAGTGTGGCAGTGTATGCACATCTGTATGATTGGTATTCAGCTCTCCTCATGTGTTGTGTTGCTGCCTGGGACACTGGCACCCCCACCCCTCACCTGGCTGTGTATGATGACAGTGTTGGTCTGCCTGTTTGTGTTTGTGCACCTGCACCACTGCATTGGCATATCTTGGGTGTGCCATTGGCTGTATGTTGTTTGGTGTGTTTCCCCTGCTGTCCCTGGGACTCCTAGGTCATCGGTCAGCACAGTGATCATGGTTTGTGTGTCCCATTGCTGCCATGGTATGGTATCTGTTCACCTCACATCTGCTGTCTCCACAGGGTATCTGCATTTGTGTGCCCATTGGTGCAAATATGTGGGTCTGCATTCTGATGGTCACTTCTGTCATTGTGTCATTGATGACTGTTGACGGTCTCAGCCACCCATGGGTGTTGTTTGTCTGCACATGGCCAAAGGAATGTCTCATTTGCACTGCAGTATTTGGCTCCCAATTTATGTTGCAATGGGACACATACACTACTTTGCCACAGATGAGTTTTTGGTTCTGTGACCAGGAATGATCCATGCAGTTTGGCAGTTGCAGCTCTTTCTTTGTCAACAATTACCTTTTGGTCATGGTAGGCATCCTGCCCCCCTGGCTAAGGGTGGTAGTAGTGGTGGGCATCCTGCCCCCTGGCTGAGGGTGGTAGTAGTGGTGGGCATCCTGCCCCCTGGCTGAGGGTGGTAGTAGTGGTGGGCATCCTGCCCCCTGGGTGAGGGTGGTAGTAGTGGTGGGCATCCTGCCCCCTGGGTGAGGGTGGTAGTAGTGGTGGGCATCCTGCCCCCCTGGCTGAGGGTGGTAGTAGTGGTGGGCATCCTGCCCCCTGGCTGAGGGTGGTAGTAGTGGTGGGCATCCTGCCCCCTGGGTGAGGGTGGTAGTAGTGGTAGGCATCCTGCCCCCTGGCGTGAGGGTGGTAGTAGTGGTGGGCATCCTGCCCCCTGGCTAAGGGTGGTAGTAGTGGTGGGCATCCTGCCCCCTGGGTGAGGGTGGTAGTAGTGGTGGGCATCCTGCCCCCTGGCTAGAGGGTGGTAGTAGTGGTGGGCATCCTGCCCCCTGGCTAAGGGTGGTAGTAGTGGTAGGCATCCTGCCCCCTGGCTAAGGGTGGTAGTAGTGGTAGGCATCCTGCCCCCTGGCTAAGGGTGGTAGTAGTGGTGGGCATCCTGCCCCCCTGGGTGAGGGTGGTAGTAGTGGTGGGCATCCTGCCCCCTGGCTGAGGGTGGTAGTAGTGGTAGGCATCCTGCCCCCTGGCTAAGGGTGGTAGTAGTGGTGGGCATCCTGCCCCCCTGGGTGAGGGTGGTAGTAGTGGTGGGCATCCTGCCCCCTGGCTGAGGGTGGTAGTAGTGGTGGGCATCCTGCCCCCTGGCTAAGAGGTGGTAGTAGTGGTGGGCATCCTGCCCCCCTGGGTGAGGGTGGTAGTAGTGGTGGGCATCCTGCCCCCTGGCTAAGGGTGGTAGTAGTGGTGGGCATCCTGCCCCCTGGGTGAGGGTGGTAGTAGTGGTGGGCATCCTGCCCCCCTGGGCTGAGGGTGGTAGTAGTGGTGGGCATCCAGCCCCCCTGGGTTGGGGTGGTGGCGCGCATTCAGGCCCCTGTGTGCATATGTGGCATTGGTGATGGGCATCCCGCCCCTATGGTGCTGCTGGTGTAAGTATATTCAGATTCCCAGTGTATGTGTGTGATGTGTCGTGTACGTGTTGTATGTGTTTTGTGGTTGGTGTCTGACTTGACCTTCTGCGCCGTACGCGTCCGTGCCTGTTCCGGTAGTAGATGTAGAATATTGGTATGATCGGGACGAAGGGATTCATGGTTGGTTCGTGTCGTTCGTCCTTCTCGTTGCTCGCGTCGTCCTCGTCGCTTGGCCGTCCTCGTCGCTTCAGCTTCGTCCTCGTCGCTCGCGTCGTCCTCGTCTGTGCTGTGTTCGTCTCGTAGCCGTGGATCGTGTTGTGGCGCGGTCGGAGCTTATGTGCGCCTCTCCCGGATGCTTTGACGTGCCGTGCGTAGCGACGGGTTCGGCGCGTACGAGAGCGCATCGTACTTGTCCGGCCGGACGGGGCTGCATTTTCCCTTCCGTGCGACTCGATTCGGCGTTTCCGGATTCGCCTCGGTCGGAGAACAGGACCTGGTTTGGGTGAGTACGGCTCGGCGAGAATTTTTGCTGTTGTGCGCATCGTACTTGCTCGTTCGGTGTGCTGTCACGGATCGGTCGGGAAACTGGCTTTCGCATGGCTTTTTCCGGCCGAATAGTATTGAGTGCGCCTCCGACCGAGATCGGAATCGGC
>CAWUFW010032460.1:0-13900 GCA_963921515.1 Calotriton arnoldi | reverse complement strand
CTTTGTGCCCTGCCCATGCCTGGTGCTGGCCCAGCCTTCTGCATTGTGTGCATGTATTCCCTTGTCTTCACCGCTGCGGTGGACGTGGCCGTGACATTGCTGCACGATCGCGGTTGATGTGTGACCTGGATGCGGAGGGCTGTATTGGTGGCAGGTGGGTCATGTGTGTGTGCACTTGGGAATGTGTTCCTATCCCCACCAGGGTATCTGATGTGGTTAGGGACCCTGTGCCAGTCCATGGTTTGTGTTTTGTGGTTGTGTGTGGGGTTCTGTTATTGCGTACCTGCGGCGGCGTCCGCGACTGTCCATTATTTGCTGGTGATGTATCAGGTACAGCACCAGGAAAACGTGGAGTGCTGGGTCCAGGGCGGTCGTGTCCGGGCGCTGTGGTCCGGGTCTCTGGTTTCGCGCTCCGCTGTCGAGTTTCCGCCGTGTAGGATTGGCCGGTTTCTCCGGCTGCGGTGCGACTTGCTTTTGGAGCATCCTAATTTGTGGACCGGAGCGGACGTCATTCCGCACGGTGGTGTGTCTCCATTGGCTCCCACCGCCGCGCTTGCGGGCGCACTTTGGCTTAAGACATACGATAGTATTACTGTAGGACTATTTGTTTATATTCCGTTCTCTTGCAGGTCGGATTGATGCTCGCATGAACATCTGAATCTTGATACTATGTGTTGGGAAACGTTTATCAAGACGTTTATCTCAATCCTGAATTACGTTGTATTTTAAATTGACTATCTGGTCTTTTGCTGCCGTCTGGATTTTTACATGAACATTTGCATACTTACTCTGATTGCTGATTATATAATAAATTGATAGTAGGTTCTGGCATTAAACCTAGATAACTTACTATTCCCACTGCATTCTAATCTAAAATTGGGGTAGATGCTGGACAGTAACATCTACACATAATTATACTATTCACCATCAACAGTCTATAATAAATTTGGATAGGTGCTGGACAGTAAATATAAATATATTAACTACTTCTGCATCTCCAATATAAATTTAAATAAACTATATACTGATCACTAAACATTATCTATTACATCCCCCAAAAATTATTTTTTATAATAACTCGCAGAACATTATTGCCGCTACTAAACCCGAAAAATGCACGTACTACAAACACTACGATGGTGCCAACATTTATACATTCTATAAACCCTTATTTATTTTTCAATAAAATCTAAATTGTTCAATTTTTTTAATAATATTTAATTAAAAATATATATTTTTAATGACACTCCCCACCCTTATCCCCTAAAAACCCAACATCCCACTCCTAAACATATTTATCAAATTCAGATTTCAATATTATATTTTATTTTAAAAATTAATTCTAAATTTATTAAAAAATTTGATAATATTTAATTTAAAATATATATTTTTAAAACACTACCCAACTTTATCCCATATAAACTCAACAAGCCACTCCTAAAATAATATTTCAAATTTAAATTTCCATATATTTTATTTTTTTAAATAATTTATAAAATTTTAAAAATATTAATAATACTTAATTTTAAAATATATATTTTTAACACACTCCCCACCATCATCACCTATAAACCCAACATCCCGCTCCTAAAAATATTTTTTAATTTACATTTCAATATTTTTTTTTTTAATTAATTCTAAATTTATTAAAAATGTTCATAATATTTAATTTTAAATATATATTTTTAAAACACTACCCACCCTTATCCCCTATAAAACCAACAAGTCACTACTAAAAATAATTTTCAATTTAAATATAAATATAAATATTTTTTATAATAAAATAAATTCTCAATTATTTTAATTTTTTTAATAATATTTAATATAAAATTATATATTTATAAAAACTCCCCACCCTTATCCCCTATAAACCCAACATCCCGCTCCTAAAGTTAATTATCAAATTTAAAATTAAAATATAAATTTTCTTTTTTTTTTAAAATAAATTCTGAGGGCCCATTACGATGGCGGGCGGAAGCACAACCGCCGTGCTGGCGGATGCAGAAACCACCAGTTACCGCCGGCACGCAGCAGTCCACACGCCCGCCCAATTATGATGCGAAAAGCAGGCCAAACACCGCCGGCAAGCCAGCAACACCGTCCGCCATCAAAGTGCGCCCGCACACGTAGCGGCGCAGCACAACTGACACACACCGTCCGACGAAACACGCCCCGCCCGGCGCATAAATTACGATGCCGCAAACAAACGGCTCCCACGGCAAAGAGACACCGCACGTGAAAGAGAGGCGGAAACACGGACGCAGAGCACGGACAACGAAGAAGCGGCACCCCGGGCATGAATCCAGCACTGCAGGCCCTTCCCATGCTTCTGCTGATGCACCACCAAGGACGCAACGTACCGCGGAGACGCAGGTAGGCACACACACAACAAGTGCACGCAAACAGCGCACACAGTGCAAGGGCGGAAAAAGCGGACAACCCCCACCAGCGCGTGCACACTACACATCCACCATTGCATCCACATATGACACACAGGCCAAATCCTAACATCGCGGAACACATGTGTACACACCACCTGGGACTAGGAACCAACCACCCCGTCACGGCCCCAAAGCGCCGATGACGCCGCCACACATGCGCACAACGCAGAGGCCAACCGCAGCGCCATGCATGCGTCGCACACAGACACAGGGACACAACCAAGCAGCACACACATCAGCCCCACCCCGAACGCACATGACACGTGACAGGCCGGCCACAGACATGTCCCCAACGCCCAATTCACGGACAACACCCAACGCCACACAACCGACGCACACATGTCAGTGAAGACACGCAACTGCAGGACACACCCCAGTGTAACAAACATGGCGTAGCACACAGCGGCGGCAACACCAACTAGGAGAAGCAGGGCTCCTTCGGGAAGAGGAACGCCAGTACCACACTGAAAAACCCATACCACCCTGCACATATGAACAAGACACATGAAACGGAACACCAAAGAGCCCGGGGACCGACAACAGGTGGCCCAAGAATAACATCCACACACAAGGCCCAACGCAGAGCGGAAAGGCAGCCTGCCGCCCACACAAGGGAGAGCAGACAGCACTGAATGACCTTCCATTCCAACACCGAAACCACAGCCCTACGACAGAAGCCGGTGAATACAGCCATTGTCCAAGAATAGACCAACACAGGCATGCCGAGGAGACCGACCACAGGGCAGATAGCGCATATCACAGAAGCACACAACGGACGGGGAAGAAAGAAGAAAACACTCCCCCATGTCGGCCACATGCAAGTTAATTGGAAGGAGTCACACAGCACTGACCTTGAACTGTCTGAGAAGCATGTGGGAAGAGGGCCCGTGTCCTCCAAACAAGCCAACAGAACACAAGTCCTGTCTCCCCACGACTACACAGAGCTCACAGCAACCCCGGAGCGTGCACATTGCAGACTGCACACACAGCCGGAGCACGCCACCTCTACGAACCGCTGCGAAATGGCAACCGCAACACACCTACCCAACTACGCCGAACAGCTCAAGCTGTACCAAAACCAACACGATACATACATTGGGATGCGATCTCCTGTCCCTGCTGAACGTAAGTTACCGACTGACTTACCGCATCACATTGTTCAGCTGCGTCATGCCCGTCTTCTACTGTCGGAGGTGTCCCTACCAGCATCCCGTCGAGATATGCCTCTCCAACCCGGCATGTCTGAAGGCGGACCTGCTACCACTACTCCTCCCTCTGGACGCACACGACAGGGCCTGCTCTGCCTATGGGGGCATGGCGTATGTGGCCAACATCGCACGCGCACTGAAATGGAACCACTGTGCCTCCACACGACGGATCATCGAGAACAGCTACATCGAATGTCACCCAGCATGCCCCATCATGGTCCTCCAAGGGACAACCTACGAACAACACCTTGACAGCCACCATCCGCTTCATTGGCTGGCAAACATGTACACCACCAATGACATGGAAGCCCTGCTGGACGGCATCGCATACCTGACAACCTGTAAATACGTCGGACCACAACGCAGGTTCCCCGAGTGACCTATGAAGTCCAACCCCGCACCCATGCTCAGCTTCCGCACGGACTGGCCAGTCACCACCACAACAGCCATACCAAACGACCGGCAACTGTAACCACACCATCAACGACATCGCCATGACATCGGATATGACCGGGACATGCACACTGTTCCCCATCACATCCAGGAACACCGCATGCATCGTGGGAGGCAGTGGCATGGGCTCTGTGCATCGCACCCACATGGACGGAACTGCACGAACAACCAGGACACGACATGGATCCAGCGCACATGGACACACACACCGCTCAGTGGACATGAATAGGTCGCCTGGAGTCTGTGGGTGCTGCACCCCTCCCACCCCCGCCCCGGGAATCCCATACCAGGACCTTTGCATGGACGACAAGTGCATACAACAACAACACGACCCCAGTGACTGTGACATGTCCAGTAACCACCACAGTGCAACAACAAGTGGCACGCCGCTGCATGCACGCAAGCACATGCCCTGATGTCATCTCACATGCACGCGTGCATGAGGAACAACCGCAGCAAACCTGTCACATGGAACTGAGATGGACTGTGCCCATGATGCCGAGCGGTCTGGTAGGCTACATGTATACCGTCTGTGTCAAAGTCCGCAGCTCCGCAGCTATACGTAAATGTACATTAGCACAGCCTTGGCCAAGCAGATGTAACCCCACACCCTATCCCATTTGTAATCATGCTCAGTATATCCTCAACATGTATTCCGCTGCCAGTAGTGTCCACTATACTGCATCACAGAGGACAGAAGACTCAATATAATGTTTGAAACCAAAACTGTCTCCGCTGACTCATTTCACAAGTACGAATGAGAGAGGATGAGAGTATGTGAAGTACACGGCAGTCGTGACATGACCATGTAGTCCACTGGTATTGGATGTCAACGCAAATGAGTAGCACTACTGTGGAAGACACACATGTGTCGTGTGAAGTCGTATGGACGCAGTGCTCAGGTGGGTGGGTGCGACGGGTAGATGCGCACATGCCAAGTTGGAGCACGCCGTGTTGGGAGGGGTCATGAACAGTACACCACCGCTTCCCTGGGCATTGTGAGAGGACACCTGTCGGGGGGAGTGAACACGTGTGTGCACAGCAGCCGGGCACACGTACAAAGCGGTACCAGGCGCACCTCAGCCCACCCTCTGTGGACAAGCTGGATCCTGTTGTGCGCCCGCCATGCCCCTTGACAAGGCACACACAGCCCCAGTCGACCAGGTGTAACCCCAACATAGTCAATCCGCACAGGCGATACAGGGCACGGGATGGCAGTGGAGCATGGTGTGTGAGAGGTCTCCTCGCGCTCCTCCTGGTCATATCACGCAGGCAATAGAACCTCAACGTCTAGCATGGCACAAGTCAAATGGAAGTGTAGGGGGACGCACCACAGCACGAGCAGCACTGACGTCACGGGAGGTGGCTCGCACCATCCCATCCATTGCCCATCATACCAACCACGACACATGCCATTGCGACTAAGTGCAAGCGCGTGCGCCACCACCCCCGAGCCCTCCCCAGAGAGGCCAAAGAGTGAATGTGTGGGCCAACAGCCACAGACGGACGCGGCCTGGCCGCAAGGGCAGCCACAGCCACTGGGTGTCGCAGGTGGCGGATCCGGAAGGCGAAGACTGTGATGCATAGTCCATGCAGGCCGGGTCTCCATTTGGGGCACCACGCAGGTGGACGGCGTCCCGCCACACATCATACCCTGAGACAGCCCACTCGTGCAACTGACCCACACATACACTCCTTGCCCTCTCTGGTGCGAGCTTGGGGCTGCCTGTGCAAGCGCTAGCCTCGCAGGTGAGCATGCATATTGGGGGGCGAGGGGAGGACATGAGGGCTGGGGCGAAGATGACTGTATCACTGTCAGTTAGTACAAGGGATGACCCAGATGTGGAAAGGAAGAGACGTGTCCCGTGTGTACTGCAACTAGTCGCCAATCCAACTACCCCCCATGTCCGGAATGTAAGCCCGCACCTAGGCCCGCCCATCCGCCACATCGAACATACCACCAGCACGACAACCTTCCCATTCGAAACACTGACTGGGGGTGGCGACCAGTGAACAATCATGTGTAGCCTACCCACGCGCATGTGGGCTCCTCCATGATCCATGTCACCTGCGGCAAAGACATGACATGCGCAATGAGGGAAGTGAGGAGAGCTGTCCGCCCCACGCGCAGAAGGTGCATCAGCTCCACAGACCCAGCAGCGAGTCCAGCAGGGGTCACATGTGCAGGGGCAGCTGTGCCTGGTGTGAAGGCACATGCATATAGACAGCACATCGACCAATGTGTAGTCTGCCCACATCCACAGTCCATCATCATGCGGACATAGGAATTGAACACAGGGCAACACATCTTAGTTGGTGCACCCACCGTGACCAACAATGCGCAATCATCGACGTACCCGCCCTGTGCATGGCCCCCCACCCAACGGAGGCACATCCAGTGCCACCATCCCACACACACAAGCCTTCCACGGAACATGCTGTGTCCAATGGTCAGTACAGAGTCAGCGCCCATCTGGTGGATCCTGAACAGGAGACACATGCACACACATGCCAGCTCCCACTATGTACGTCTGCCACCTGGCACGTGCAATGTAACCTCTCACCTGTGACGTGTGACTGCAAGCACACAGCCGTCTTGGCATGGGGCTGTCAATGTGGACACCAGTCAATGTTTCGGGAGCTGTGATCCGTACAGTGCTGTACATAGGGTGCAGTGCTGACACCTACTACTGTCTCATATCCCCTCGTGCCACAGGTCCCACTTGTATTGGCCGCTCAGCCCGTGCCCACATCGTCGCTCGCCGTGTGCCATACTCATCCAGCCTCGGAAGCAGTTCCATGCTCAGCAGACACTCATGTTGCCGTGGCGTTGCCGCTTGACGAATATGCAGTCAGTCCCCATCAGCACGCCCGCAAGTCATTGGGGCCTAGATCCCCATGTGCATGCACATGGCAGTGGTATGTCTCACTTGCCATTGCCATTGTTGGGAGACCTGTGTAAGTGTATTGTGGCCGTGCCGTCCCAGCTTGGACAGCTGGGCTGTGGCTCATGTGCTTGCTCAGTCATGTCAGTGATGTGTATGCGAAATTGCTATGTGCCGTGTTGCTTTGACATGTGTCCTCTGCCATTTAACCCAGGCGGAGACCGAACATTGACCGCCCATACCAATTGCTGGCGGACATGGACGATACAGAGGTAATCAGGAAGTTTCGGCTGGACAGGCCAACTCTGCATCGACTGTGTGCCATGTTAGAGCCCCATCTCCGTCCCCGCAGGGTGTATCCGACTGCTGTCACCCCCACGGCTAAGGTGATGGCCGCCATGCATTTCTTCGCCACTGGGTCATTCCAGCACACAGTGGGCAGTGGAGGAGGGATGTCCCAGCCCATGTTCAGCAAGGTGCTGAGGGATGTACTGGCAGCCATGATGCTGTACCGGAACAGGTACATCCGCTTCCCCAGGGCTCGTGAATTGGCGGCAGTGAAGGGTGCATTCTATGCCCTTGGCAGAATCCCACACGCCGTGGGAGCCATTGACTGCACTCATGTTGGCCTTGTTCCACCACAGGCCACTGAGCACCTGTACCGCAACAGGAAGCACACGCACTCCCTGAATGTGCAAGTGGTGTGCCTTGCGGACATGGTGATCACCCACGTGTGTGCCAAGTTTCCAGGCTCGGCCCATGACGCACACATAATGCGCAACAGCATCTTGCCACGACTGATGGCCAATCTGCAACAGGATCGTGCCTGTATTGTCGGTGAGTATGTGGAGTGGTGTAGCGTGCTGGTTGTGCGATGCTGTCCCCTGTCCAGTTGGAATTGCAACGGTTCTCTGTGTCCCTCACACCCAGGTGACTCTGCGTATCCGAATGGGGCATGGCTGCTCAGTCCATTGAGGAATCCTCGCACCCCAGCAGACGATCGATACAATGAGGCACATGGGAGGACCAGACGTGTGGTCGAGCGTACCTTTGGCCTCCTCAAGTCCAGGTTCAGGTGCCTGGACCGCACCGGGGTGCACTGGCGTACTCCCCACAGAAGGTGTGCCAGATAGTGGTGGCGTGCTGCATGCTGCACAATCTGGCCATTCGGAAGCAGATCCCCTCATTGTGGATGACGGAGATCAACCAGGGCCCCAGCCCGCAGACCAGGACAGCTCGAGTGAGGTGGACAGCGGAGAGGAGGAAGCTGGGAATGTGCGCCAGCAGCTCATCGCCCGCTACTTCACTTGACGGTGAGTGTCCATGTACGACGGATGATGTGTCTGTATCTGTGCAGGTGTGTGTGTGCTGTGTCAGGGTGGCCGTATGTTCACTGCGTGCAGTGTGTCAACGCTCCATGGCCAGGGTAGTATGCCACTGTTGGTGACTGTGGCATTGTGCCCTATTGCTCTGTGCGATGTGTGTACATTGCTTGTAGTTGTTGACATGTACTGTGTGATGGGTGTGTGACACACTCATTGAATGTGCTCCTGTTCTGTCTCCCACCCCTAGGTCCCTACAGGCCCTCCGGATTCCATTGCCATGCCACGCATCAGGTGCCTTTCCGCCCAAGGTGGCCGTTGTATTCCGTACAAATAAAACACAGGGCACAAACAGCAGTTAGTGAAAAAGGTGCATTTATTACAAACTGTGACATGTGATTGTGTGTAAGGTGATGACAAAAGTGGTGCGTGCAGTGACAATGAGCTGTCGGTCATGGCTGCGTGATGATCAGGGTGTACCCACTGGTTCTATGTCCATAGTCCAACACACACATGCCATCCAGCTGGCTGTGTGGAGTGGGATCGTAGAGCAAGTCAATGCAGTGGCTGGTCAAGGAAGGCTGGCGGAAGGCTGGCTGGCTGCCTCACTTGCGACTGGAGCGTGCGGAGTCCTCCCGGGAGATCTGTTTCCTCTTCGGACGGCCCCTTCCACGTTTGGGAGGGGGTGTGTGGTGGCGACCTGCTGGTGGTGGGTGAGGTGTGCTCACTGGCTGTGGACGCAGGGGAAGTGGACACTGCTGCCCGACCCTGCGCCCTAGCAGGTGGTGGCGGAGGTGGTGTTGCTGGCCTTGCCTGTGACCCCACCGCCACCACCAGCTGGCCCATGAGGTCCACGAGTTGGTCCATACGGGACACGAATTGGCCCATATGGGCGTCCATGGACCTCAGCACCCCCAGCACCTCCCGCGTGTCAGTAGCAGACCTGGCCCATTGTCCTTGGGCCTCTTCATAGGCCCCAAGGACTCTGGCCATTTGAGGCAGGGCATGGCTCCCAGGGAGGCTGGCGTTTCCCTGACCCTGCTCCTCCTACCAGTCCTGCTGCCACCGGCCTGCCCACTAGCCACATTGCACACCACGGTCCTCGCTGTGGCTCCCAGGGTGGATCCAGTCGGGCCGGGCCACCACCTGCGCTGGGGCTGGTGCCAGCGAAGACGTGGTGGTGGTGGAGGCGGTGGTGGTCGGTGCGGGCGATGGTGGCGGTTGCGGCAGTGGTAGTGGCCGCAATGACCGTGGGTGTGGCCGCAACGACAGTGGCAGCAGGGGACTGGGACTGTTCAGCATCCCTGGATGATGGGTTGGTGGGTAGGAGGGGTCCTGGGAGCGGCTGGGCCCTGCCACGCCAGATGGGCCAGCTTGGTGGTCCGTGTCCGAAGAGGAGGACAGATCCTCCAGATCCGTGTGTCCTCGTTGGGGGCTTGTAGGCTGGCTGTGCTGGCTGCTGTCTCCATCCCCAGCATCCAGCAGTTCGTCACCTGTGGAGAGAATGAGATTTGTTATTGTGTTGCACCTGGCGAAGTATGTATTAGTCGTCTGACATTGGCAGTTCGTGCAATCTCGTACATGGGTTTCCCGGAGGCGAGTGTGTGGCTGTGGCATCTGTAGTTGTGTGTGCTAGGCAATGGGACTGTGTGTTGTGCACATGTGGCATGGGACGGATTGGCCATGCCGATGGGTGTGTTGCTGTGCCCCTACTCATTGTGACTCTGGTGTATGCGGGCTCCTGGCCCATCCTGGGTCTGGTTTGTACTTTGCTTTTGGAGTTCATATGGAACGCTTAGGAACGCATATGGCAACATGGGGGCCATGCCCCAGATTCGCATTTGGGAGGGGATATGCTTTTGGGGTTCAAATGGAACGCTTTAGGAACGCATATGGCAACATGGGGGCCATGCCCCAGATTCGCATTTGGGAGGGGATATGCTTTGGGGTTCAAATGGAACGCTTAGGAACGCATATGGCAACATGGGGGCCATGCCCCAGATTCGCATTTGGGAGGGGATATGCTTTTGGGGTTCAAATGGAACGCTTAGGAACGCATATGGCAACATGGGGGCCATGCCCCAGATTCGCATTTGGGAGGGGATATGCTTTTGGGGTTCAAATGGAACGCTTAGGAACGCATATGGCAACATGGGGGCCATGCCCCAGATTCGCATTTGGGAGGGGATATGCTTTTGGGGTTCAAATGGAACGCTTAGGAACGCATATGGCAACATGGGGGCCATGCCCCAGATTCGCATTTGGGAGGGGATATGCTTTGGGGTTCAAATGGAACGCTTTAGGAACGCATATGGCAACATGGGGGCCATGCCCCAGATTCGCATTTGGGAGGGGATATGCTTTTGGGGTTCAAATGGAACGCTTAGGAACGCATATGGCAACATGGGGGCCATGCCCCAGATTCGCATTTGGGAGGGGATATGCTTTTGGGGTACATGCTGTGAGCCATGGGTGCCGAACGTGACATGTGTTGTGGCAGCATGACAGTGCATGGTCTGAGGTGTGTGCATGCCTGACATGCCCTGCATATTTGCTGTCTGTTGTGGTTACTGGACATGGCATTGGACGCATCGTTATGAGTGAGTGATAGTTGTGTGCCAGCCAACGTATTGCAGTTGTCCCATCTCCTTGGTGTGCGTGCTGCCCTGTGCCATGTGCATCACTGCAGTGCTCGGGGGGTGTGGCCCATGTTGTGTGTTGTTGCTCACAGTGTGTCGTGCGCTTAATTGACTTCTGGCACATGGTTGGTCATGGGCATGTGTCTTAGCGTGACTGCTGTATGTGTGGCAGCTGTGCGGATGACATGCCTTTCATGAGACTGGGGCTGACGGATGGGATGGATGGTATGTTGTATGTGCATGGTGTGTCTGTGAGTTTGATGGGTTCAGTGGTGTTCGGTGTGCATTTCTGTTGTTCCGCTCTGTTGCGTCTAGTGTTGTTTGTCTTACATAGGCGTAGTTGTGGGGTGTGTGGTTGACAGGCAGTGGGGGCTACATGGACAGGACTTCAATGGTGTTTCGGTTGTGTGTGATGAGTTGCACAGTGGCTGCCGTGTGGGACTATATTCAGTGTGGCTTGTGCATGCAGACGTGGCTCCTTGGGTGTTGCTATGTCTGTGATGGGTCATGTGGGGTGTGAGTCTGTTGTTCATGTCCGTGTGCACATTGTTCACTTGTTCGTGACGGTGGGCGGTGCTGCGTGTTCGTCTGCTACGTGACATGTCCCATGTGTTGGTGGTGTTATGGTCCTCATGCCTCCAGTAATCCAGCCCTGTCCAGTTTCCCACCTGCAAGTTGTTCGTGCGTGCACTGTACTGGATGCCACATGGCTCTAAGCGGGGGTGCTCCATGTTGCAGGTCTGTGGGGGGTGGGGGTGTAGTGGGTCGTGGGGTGGCTGTACACCCACTGACACCGATTGCTGTGGACCGTGATGTCTGCCTTTCGGCTGTCGTTGGCACTGCGGTGGCTGACACGTGGCTGTGGGGTGTGGGGGATGCTCCTCCTTGCTGTGCTGTGGGACTGGGGCCTGGTGTGTGTTGTACTTGGGCTGTCCACCGTCCCACCCACTGCACTTTGTGTTCCTGCCACTTACCTGTTACTTGTCGGTTAGTGCAGCTGTGGCGGACACATGGGTGTGGTGGGTGCTCGTTGTGGCGCTTCTGGCATATTTGGGGACCTGTTGGTGGTTACGTGGCTGGCTTAGTGTACACATGTCCCCACGCATCTTACAGTTGTTCGGTTTGGGCTGTGTGTGGTAGTGTCTGTTGCATGTGTGTGTGATGTGTTGTGTATTGTGTGCTGGACATGGGGGTGTTTGTCCCTGGGAGCTGTGGCATGGTAGTTGCGCATGTGAGTACATAGCGGTGTGCTGGTATACATTAGTTTGTACTTACCAGCCTCCACTCCCCCTGCTAATCCGGCGAGGATCTCCGGATGGATTACGACTCGCACCTTCTCCTCCCACGCTTTGAAGGTCTTAAAGAGCGCGGGATTCCCTCCGCCAGTGACGGCAGCCAGCTCTCTGTTTTTGCCCTCCTTCTTCTTGACCAGGCTCTTTACGTCATTCCAACGTTTGTTTATCTCGACTCTGTTCCTGGGCAGGGTCCCGACTGCATTGACCTGGTCTACGATCCGGTTCCACATTCTGTTTCTGGTGGCTAGTGGTGTGTGCTGGACCATGTTCCCATAGATTTGTGGGTACACCTTGATGATCTCGTCGACCATGACCGTCAGCTCCATGGGCGTGAACTTGGGCATCCTTTGTGGTGCCATGGTGTTTGTGGTGCTGGTGCGGTGTGTGTTGTGTAATGTGCAGGGGGTTTGTGGTGCCGGTGTTTGGTGGTGGTGGTGGTGGTGTGTGATGTGTGCGTTTCTGTGGTGTGCTGCTGTCCTTGCTGTGTCACTGTGTCCTCTCCTCTCCTCTCTGGTTTGCAATGTAGCAAGGGGTTGTGGTCTGTGGGAGTGCTGCTTTTGTACTCACCTATGTGGGTGTGTCCTCATGGTCTGTTGTTTTCAGGTGTGTTGTGTCTGGGGTTCTGGCCTTTGTATTTTTTGTTTGTCCGGGGGTGTTTTCGGGATGTGTACTGTGCTTGTGTATTTGTGCGTGCCTTGCTGTGTGGACTTGTTGGCCATGTTGTGTGCTATTGGTTTTGTGTGCGGATGGTTTCTGTGCAGGTACGTTGGCGCCATGGCTTCTGCCGTGTCGATTCTCATCGGCGTTGTTTGCGCTGGCGGGCGGTATATTTGTGGTTTTTCCGCGCTCATGGCGGTGCGATCGTAATTTCACGTGCGGTGTGTCGGCCGTGTGGGCGGGCGGTTTTGTGTTGTCGTGCGTGTTTCCGTCCGTGGCGGGCGGTTTGACTCCGACTGGACGATGGCGGGCGGTATTTTAGGTGATTTTTCGCCGATGGCGGTTTTCGGTTTGTGTACTCATAATGGCGTGGTCGGTGTTCAGGCGGTGTGTGCGGGCGGATTTATGCCGCTTCCATGCCTGGCGGATTTATTTACGCCGGGTATCGTAATGGGCCCCATTGTTTTTAAATAAATATTTTTAAACACTCCCAAACCTTATCCCTATAAACCCAACATCCCGCTCTTAAAATAAATTTTCAAATTTAAATTTAAATATAATTTTTCTTTTTACAAATAAAATTTAAAAAAATTAAAAATTTAATAATATTTAATTTAAAATATATATTTTTAAAACACTCCCCACCCTTATCACCTATAAACCCAACATCCCGCTCCTAAAATTATATATAAATGTTTCTTTAAAAATTAAATTATTTAAAATATAAAAAATAATTTCAATACATTCCAAATAACATGTTAAAACACATATACAAAATGTTACAAAATATACAAAAATCACACAATACTACACTTTATCGATATTTTAACACAACGATATTATGACATTCGATATATTATACTTCGATATTTTACTACACATACCAATATCGACATTTTTGATGTCGATATGCAAAACATCGATATTTTATACCATTGATATATTACAATCGATATTTTTGTATATCGACATTAAAATTTCGATATTTTGACTGCTCACC
>CAWUFW010032459.1:0-13900 GCA_963921515.1 Calotriton arnoldi | reverse complement strand
TGACCTTTCGTTCAGTTGTGCTAGTTCTCAAAGGGTTTGCTCCAAGTCCTCCTTTAAGTGTCCCTTTTCTTTAATTTCCTGATCGCAACTTTCTCCATATAAGTCAACGGCGTATCGCGGTTGTGTATTTACACTGCACGCGTCCCCGTGGGTCCCCTGTGTCACTACCTTGGGTGGTTCCTTGTGGTCCAAGCACTTCTAGAGGCTCTAGGCCTAGTGTCTAGTTCAGTCGTGGTTCTTATACCACTTTATTGGTATATGGTTTGGTACGCCCTAGGGCCCAAACGTGTATTTGTGCTATTACTGTGTTTAAATAACTTCTAACTTATGTACTTCGAACTCTAGCCTCATAAAGAGACTAGAGGGGTGTGTTTAGCAATAAATACATATATTTTGAATATATACCTGGTGTGGTGCTCTTTCATTTGATCACTCAAGAGATTATAGACTGGTAAAACAAGCTGCTTTACATTCCTTCAAGACTTAGCCTGAAGGCTGCTCTCCATAGCTACCACTAGGATAGCTTTCAATAAGGTTGTCTTTAACCTATCTCCAATAAGGGGTTGTTTGGACTGGTGCAAGGTGCCCACCATAATTAGTGGACAGCATATGCCAGGCCAACTTCTCACAGTCAGTCTCTCTCTCAGTCAGTCAGTCTCTATCTATGTCAGTCTCAGTCAGTCAATCTCTCTCTCTGTCAGTCAGTCTCTCTCTCTGTCAGTCAGTCAGTCTTTCACTGTCAGTCAGTCTCTCTCTCTGTCAGTCAGTCTCTCTCTCAGCCAGTCTCTCTCAGTCAGTCTCTTTCAGTCAGTCAGTCTCTCTCAGTCAGTCAGTCTCTCTTAGTCAGTCTCTCTCTCTCAGTCAGTCTCTCTCTCTCAGTCCGTCTCTCTCTCAGTCAGTCTCTCTCTCAGTCAGTCTCTCTCTTAGTCAGTCTCTCTCAGTCAGTCAGTCTCTCTCAGTCAGTCAGTCTCTCTCTCATTCAGTCAGTCTCTCTCTCAGTCAGTCTCTTTCTCAGTCAGTCTCTCTCTCAGTCAGTCTCTCTCTCAGTCAGTCAGCCTCTCTCTCAGTCAGTCAGTCTCTCTCTGTCAGTCAGTGTCACTCTCTCTCTCTGTCAGTCTCAGTCAGTCAGTCTCTCTCAGTCAGTCAGACTCTCTGTCAGTCAGTCTCTCTGTCAGTCAGTCTCTCGGTCAGTCAGACTCTCTGTCAGTCAGTCAGTCTCTCTCTCAGTCAGTCAGTCTCTCTCTCTGTCAGTCTCAGTCATTCAGTCTCTCTCTCTGTCAGTCAGTGTCTCTCTGTCAGTCAGTCTCTCTATCTGTCAGTCAGTCTCTCTCTGTCAGTCTCTCTCAGTCAGTCAGCCTCTCTCAGTCAGTCAGTCTCTCTCAGTCAGTCTCTCTCTCTCAGTCAGTCTCTCTTTCTCAGTCAGTCAGTCTCTCTCTCTCAGTCAGTCTCTCTCTCAGTCAGTCAGTCAGTCTCTCTCTCAGTCAGTCAGTCTCTCTCTATGTCAGTCTCAGTCAGTCAATCTCTCTCACTGTCAGTCAGTCTCTCTCTCTGTCAGTCAGTCAGTCTTTCTCTGTCAGTCAGTCTCTCTCTCTGTCAGTCACTCTCTCTCAGTCAGTCAGTCTCTCTCTGTCAGTCAGTCTCTCTCTCTGTCAGTCAGTTTCTCTCTCTGTCAATCTCTCTCTCTCTGTCAGTCTCTCTCAGTCAGTCAGTCTCTCTCAGTCAGTCAGTATCTCTCAGTCAGTCAGTCTCTCTCTCTCTGTCAGTCTCTCTCTCTGTCAGTCAGTCTCTCTCTGTCAGTCAGTCAGTCTCTCTCTCTGTCAGTCAGTCTCTCTCTCTCTCTCTCTCTCTGTCAGTGTCTCTCTGTCAGTCAGTCTCTCTCTCAGTCAGTCTCTCTGTCAGTCAGTCAGTCTCGCTGTCAGTCAGTCTCTCTCTCTCTGTCAGTGTCTCTCTGTCAGTCAGTCTCTCTCTCAGTCAGTCAGTCTCTCTGTCAGTCAGTGAGTCACTCTCTCGGTCAGTCAGTCTCTCTCTCTGTCAGTCAGTCTCTCTCTTAGTCAGTCTCTCTCAGTCAGTCAGTCTCTCTCAGTCAGTCACTCTGTCAGTCAGTCTCTCTCTGTCAGTCAGTCTCTCTCTCAGTCAGTCAGTCTCTCTCTCAGTCAGTCAGTCAGTCTCTCTCTCTGTCAGTCTCTCTCTCAGTCTCTCTCTCTCTCAGTCAGTCTCTCTGTCAGTTAGTCTCTCTCTGTAAGTCAGTCTCTCTCTCTCTCTCAGTCAGTCAGTCTCTCTCTCTCAGTCTCTCTCTCTGTTAGTCTCTCTCTCTCTGTCAGTCTCTCAGTCAGTCAGTCTCTCTCTGTCAGTCAGTCTCTCTCTCAGTCTCTCTCTGTCAGTCTCTCTCTCTATCTGTCAGTCAGTCTCTCTGTCAGTCAGTCTCTCTCAGTCAGTCAGTCTCTCTCTCTGTCAGTCAGTCTCTCTCTCAGTCAGTCAGTCTCTCTCTCTGTCAGTCAGTTTCTCTCTCAGTCAGTCAGTCTCTCTGTCAGTCAGTCTCTCTCAGTCAGTCTCTCTCAGTCAGTCAGTCTCTCTCTCTATCAGTCAGTCTCTCTCTCTGTCAGTCAGTCTCTCTCAGTCAGTCAGTCAGTCTCTCTTAGTCAGTCAGTCTCTCTCAGTCAGTCAGTCTCCCTCAGTCAGTCAGTCTCTCTGTCAGTCAGTCTCTCTCAGTCAGTCTCTCTCAGTCAGTCAGTCAGTCAGTCTCTCTCAGTCAGTCAGTCTCTCTCTCAGTCAGTCTCTCTCTCAGTCAGGCAGTCTCTCTCTGTCAGTCAGTGTCTCACTCTCTCTCTGTCAGTCTCAGTCAGTCTCTCTCTGTCAGTCAGTTTCTCTGTCAGTCAGTCTCTCTGTCAGTCAGTCTCTCTCTCAGTCAGTCAGTCTCTCTCTTAGTCAGTCAGTCTCTCTCTCTGTCAGTCTCAGTCAGTCAGTCTCTCTCTCTGTCAGTCAGTCTTTCTCTCTGTCAGTCAGTCTCTCTCTCAGCCAGTCTCTGTCAGTCAGTCTCTCTGTCAGTCAATCTCTCTGTCAGCCAGTCAGTCTCTCACTCAGTCAGTCAGTCTCTCTCTCAGTCAGTCAGTCTCTCTCTCTGTCAGCCTCAGTCAGTCAGTCTCTCTCTCTGTCAGTCTTTCTCTCTCTCAGTCAGTCTCTCTGTAGGAGAGTAGGATCTGCTTCACATGGGTACCCCCACTTTTTGCTGATGCTTCACTGTTTTTCGACATTAGTCTGGCTGGGGCCCTGCTAATCAGAACCCCAGCCTAGCTGCTTCCTCTCTAAAATGGTTTCCATGTGCCTTAGGCACATCACTGATTGGGATCTGGAGTGCCCTTATAAGTCCCTAGTATATGGTATACTATGTACCAAGGGCATAGGTACCTCAGAGGCCTACCAGGGGCTGCAGCATGTATTATGCCACCCCTGGAAGGCCATCCAAACTGACACCACAGGTCTGCTACTGCAGCCTGGGTAAGGTGGTGCATGCACCCCTTACTGTGATATAGGTTACCTATATCACGAAATACATACACACATATAAACCTATAAGTCACTCCTAAGGCAGGCCTTATCAATCCTAAAGGCAGAGTGCATGGTTCCTATGTGAGAGGGTGCCCCTGCATGAGCAGGGCCCCTCTGCAGCGTTCGGAGACCATCTCTGATGCTGTTTGTAGTGCAGCCTGACCATATACTCTTAAGCGCATTATATCCTCGCGGTAAAATGCTAACTTTGGAATGGCTGCACCTAAACATGTCGTGTTTGGTGTCAAACATCTTGGAATACTACCCCCCGCCAATCCTGGCGGCGGGGGTAGCATTCCACCCTTCTAGAGGGAAAGACATGTTAACTCTGACTGAGTCCGGTAACTTCTTTCCAGAGCCCTGGCATCACAAAATGGATGCTGCTGCCACAGACACGAGTCTGGCCTCCTGCTGCTGGACGAAACTCCGGCAGGGGAGGCCTGGACAATAGGTTTCCTGTCCCAGGGAGGTGTGACCACCTCCCCAGACAGGATAATGTGTATTGGGGCTGGGCGGGAGCACTTTCGGGTGCTTTGAAGTCCTGCACTGGGGGCACATTTGGTGTCCCTGTGCATACCCCAGTTCAAACCGGATCAGGGGCTTGCAGCCCCTGCTTTGGCGCGAACTGGACAAAGGGAAAGGGGTGTAGCCACCCCTCTGCCCTGACCCACCCATAGGTGGGGCCACAGAGTAGTCCAACCCCTATTTTTAGAATAAAGATAGGAACCCAGTCCTTAGGACTTTAGATTATACCTGGACGAAACTCTGAAACTGAATCCTGGACCTTCGACGCTCTACTACAAGATTAGAGGACTGAAGAATCTCCCTTGGGGTCAAGGAGTGACTCCCCTGCTTGGCAGGCACCAAAGAAGCATCTGTCCGGTTCGCATTTCTGAAGCTCCTGTCGGACGCCGAAGTCATCGCATCACCAGAGGTGGATTCTCAGACTTCACTGAGGCTACCCTGAGTCCCCAGCAAAGCTGAGGCCCGTGGCTATCGTGGGTGACTTGAGACCGTGACCCCTGGACACCGAGCACATTTGCAAGTGCATCATCTTCTGGGTCTCCCAAGAAGTCGTGCTTTGGGCTCCGAGTAGCCCTAGCCTCCAGCACCACCTGCACCGAAGATCACTGGCCCCCACTCCACGAGTGTCCTGTAAGCCAGCTCCACGTGCGGCATCACGAGGCTCCTTCGCGGTCGCTAGCCCATTGGCTAGTAGCCCTTAACGAAGGCCAATCTTTTTCCTACTTGGCATCTTGGTTGCTCCAGGCCTGCCCTCACTTACCCTTGCTGGGTGAGTTCCACAGACCTTGCTGGTCTGCACCATCGACGATCTACATCTTACTCGAGACTTGCCGTTGCCAAGGCTTATTGGGTCCAATCCGGTCGCCGACACCTCAGCACTCGACAGACATTGTGTACCAGCCAGAATCCTCCTCCTGTTCACCGACAATGCCTCCCGGACCCCGGCGCTGAAGAGTCAAGACGACCGTCAATGCACCTGAAGCACTCGACATCGGTGGGCATCTGTCCATCGCCTTCCTGGTCACTGGCTAGTGACCCAGACTCTGTCCCCTCTGCTTTCAGGTTCACCAGAACTCCGATCCACTCTTGGATCCACCCGGACACTTTTCTCTTGGTCGCCAGCAGCACTTTGCAGCAGATCGCCATTCGAATCGACGACGAAACCCGACCCCGAAAGGCACCTATGCACCCGGCTTCCCTGGGTGAGGTAACACGAGTACTCCGGTGCTCCCGTGGGTAGAGACTCTTCAAAGTCCTAGATCTCAAAGGGTTTTGTCCTAGTCCTCTTTTAAGTGTCCCTTTCCTCTATTTTCCCGATCCCGACTTTCTCCATAGAAGTTAACGGCGTATCGCGGTTGTGTATTTACACTGCACGCGTCTCCTGTGGGTCCCCTGTGTCACTACCTTGGGTGGTTCCTTGTGGTCCAAGCACTTCTAGAGGCTCTAGGCCTAGTGTCTAGTTCAGTCGTGGTTCGCATACCACTTTATTGGTATATGGTTTGGTACGCCCCTAGGGCCCAAACGTGTATTTGTGCTATTACTGTGATTTAAGATCTTATAACTTATGTACTTCGAACTCTAGCCTCATAAAGAGACTAGAGGGGTGTGTTTAGTAATAAATACATATATTTTGAATATATACCTGGTGTGGTGCTCTTTCATTTGATCACTCAAGAGATTATAGACTGGTAAAACAAGCTGCTTTACATTCCTTCAAGACTTAGCCTGAAGGCTGCTCTCCATAGCTACCACTAGGATAGCTTTCAATAAGGTTGTCTTTAACCTATCTCCAATAAGGGGTTGTTTGGACTGGTGCAAGGTGCCCACTATAATTAGTGGACAGCATATGCCAGGCCAACATCTCACATCTCTCTCAGCCAGTCTCTCTCAGTCAGTCTCTCTCAGTCAGTCAGTCTCTCTCAGTCAGTCTCTCTCTCTCAGTCAGTCTCTCTCTGTCAGTCTCTCTCTCAGTCAGTCTCTCTCGCTCAGTCAGTCTCTCTCGCTCAGTCAGTCTCTCTCCTAGTCAGTCTCTCTCAGTCAGTGAGTCTCTCTCAGTAAGTCAGTCTCTCTCTCTGTCAGTCTCTCTCTCTCTGTCAGTCTCTCTCAGTCAGTCAGTCTCTCTCAGTCAGTCAGTCTCACTCTCTCTGTCAGTCTCTCTCTATGTCAGTCAGTCTCACTCTGTCAGTCAGTCAGTCTCTCTGTCTCTGTCAGTCAGTCTCTCTCTGTCAGTCAGTCTCTCTCGCAGTCTCTCTCTGTCAGTCTCTCTCTCTATCTGTCAGTCAGTCTCTCTGTCAGTCAGTCTCTCTCAGTCAGACAGTCTCTCTCTCTGTCAGTCAGTCTCTCTCTCAGTCTGTCAGTCTCTCTCTCTGTCAGTCAGTCAGTCTCTCTCTCTGTCAGTCAGTCTCTCTCTCAGTCAGTCAGTCTCTCTCTCAGTCAGTCTCTCTCTCAGTCAGTCAGTCTCTCTCTCTGTCAGTCTCTCTCTCTGTCAGTCTCTCTCTCAGTCAGTCTCTCTCAGTCAGTCTCTCTCAGTCAGTCAGTCTCTCTCTCTGTCAGTCAGTCTCTCTCTCTGTCAGTCAGTCTCTCTCAGTCAGTCAGTCAGTCTCTCTTAGTCAGTCAGTCTCTCTCAGTCAGTCAGTCTCATTCAGTCAGTCAGTCTCTCAGTCAGTCAGTCTCTCTCAGTCAGTCAGTCTCTCTCTCAGTCAGTCTCTCTCTCAGTCAGTCAGTCTCTCTCTCTGTCAGTCTCTCTCTCAGTCAGTCAGTCTCTCTCTCAGTCAGTCAGTCTCTCTCTCAGTCAGTCAGTCTCTCCCTTAGTCAGTCTCTCTCAGTCTCTCTCAGTCAGTCAGTCTCTCTCAGTCAGTAAGTCTCTCTCAGTCAGTCTCTCTCTCAGTCAGTCAGTCAGTCTCTCTCTGTCAGTCAGTCTCTCTCTCAGTCAGTCAGTCTCTCTCTTAGTCAGTCTCTCTCAGTCAGTCAGTCTCTCTCAGTCAGTCAGTCTCTCTCTCATTCAGTCAGTCTCTCTCTCAGTCAGTCTCTATCTCAGTCAGTCTCTCTCTCAATCAGTCAGTCTCTCTCTCAGTCAGTCAGTCTCTCTCTGTCAGTCAGTGTCTCACTCTCTCTCTGTCAGTCTCAGTCAGTCTCTCTCTGTCAGTCAGTTTCTCTGTCAGTCAGTCTCTCTGTCAGTCAGTCAGTCTCTCTCTCAGTCAGTCAGTCTCTCTCTTAGTCAGTCAGTCTCTCTCTCTGTCAGTCTCAGTCAGTCAGTCTCTCTCTCTGTCAGTCAGTCTTTCTCTCTGTCAGTCAGTCTCTCTCTCAGCCAGTCTCTCTCAGTCAGTCAGTCTCTCTTAGTCAGTCTCTCTCTCTCTCAGTCAGTCTCTCTCTCTCAGTCCGTCTCTCTCTCAGTCAGTCTCTCTCTCAGTCAGTCTCTCTCTTAGTCAGTCTCTCTCAGTCAGTCAGTCTCTCTCAGTCAGTCAGTCTCTCTCTCATTCAGTCAGTCTCTCTCTCAGTCAGTCTCTTTCTCAGTCAGTCTCTCTCTCAGTCAGTCTCTCTCTCAGTCAGTCAGCCTCTCTCTCAGTCAGTCAGTCTCTCTCTGTCAGTCAGTGTCACTCTCTCTCTCTCTGTCAGTCTCAGTCAGTCAGTCTCTCTCAGTCAGTCAGACTCTCTGTCAGTCAGTCTCTCTGTCAGTCAGTCTCTCGGTCAGTCAGACTCTCTGTCAGTCAGTCAGTCTCTCTCTCAGTCAGTCAGTCTCTCCCTCTGTCAGTCTCAGTCATTCAGTCTCTCTCTCTGTCAGTCAGTGTCTCTCTGTCAGTCAGTCTCTCTATCTGTCAGTCAGTCTCTCTCTGTCAGTCTCTCTCAGTCAGTCAGCCTCTCTCAGTCAGTCAGTCTCTCTCAGTCAGTCTCTCTCTCTCAGTCAGTCTCTCTTTCTCAGTCAGTCAGTCTCTCTCTCTCAGTCAGTCTCTCTCTCAGTCAGTCAGTCTCTCTCTCAGTCAGTCAGTCTCTCTCTATGTCAGTCTCAGTCAGTCAATCTCTCTCTCTGTCAGTCAGTCTCTCTCTCTGTCAGTCAGTCAGTCTTTCTCTGTCAGTCAGTCTCTCTCTCTGTCAGTCACTCTCTCTCAGTCAGTCAGTCTCTCTCTGTCAGTCAGTCTCTCTCTCTGTCAGTCAGTTTCTCTCTCTGTCAATCTCTCTCTCTCTGTCAGTCTCTCTCAGTCAGTCAGTCAGTATCTCTCAGTCAGTCAGTATCTCTCTCTCTGTCAGTCTCTCTCTCTGTCAGTCAGTCTCTCTCTGTCAGTCAGTCAGTCTCTCTCTCTGTCAGTCAGTCTCTCTCTCTCTGTCAGTGTCTCTCTGTCAGTCAGTCTCTCTCTCAGTCAGTCTCTCTGTCAGCCAGTCAGTCTCGCTGTCAATCAGTCTCTCTCTCTCTGTCAGTGTCTCTCTGTCAGTCAGTCTCTCTCTCAGTCAGTCAGTCTCTCTGTCAGTCAGTGAGTCACTCTCTCGGTCAGTCAGTCTCTCTCTCTGTCAGTCAGTCTCTCTCTCTGTCAGTCAGTCTCTCTCAGTCAGTCAGTCAGTCTCTCTTAGTCAGTCAGTCTCTCTCAGTCAGTCAGTCTCTCTCAGTCAGTCAGTCTCTCTGTCAGTCAGTCTCTCTCAGTCAGTCTCTCTCAGTCAGTCTCTCTCTCAGTCAGTCAGTCTCTCTCTCAGTCAGTCTCTCTCTCAGTCAGTCAGTCTCTCTCTCTGTCAGTCAGTCTCTCTCTTAGTCAGTCTCTCTCAGTCAGTCAGTCTCTCTCAGTCAGTCAGTCTCTCTCAGTCAGTCTCTCTCTCAGTCAGTCAGTCAGTCTCTCTCCGTCAATCTCTCTCTCAGTCAGTCAGTCTCTCTCTTAGTCAGTCTCTCTCAGTCAGTCTCTCTCTCAGTCAGTCAGTCTCTCTCTCAGTCAGTCAGTCTCTCTCTGTCAGTCAGTGTCTCACTCTCTCTCTCTGTCTCAGTCAGTCTCTCTGTCAGTCTGTGTAGGAGTGTAGGATCTGCCTCTTCTGTTGCCCCCACTTTTTTTTCTGATGTTTACACTGGTTTCTGGCTATAGTCAGGCTGGGACCCTGCTAATCAGGGCCCCAGCCTCTCTGTTCTCTCTAAACGATTTGGAGTGCACTCTAGGTGCACTAGTGATTGGATACTGTGGCACCTTATGAGTCCCTAGTATATGGTACCTTAGGTACCAAGGGCGTAGGTACTTCACAGGCCTACCAGGGGCTGCAGCATGTATTATGCCACCCCTGGGAAGCAGACTAAATCTGACACCACAGGCCTGCTACTGCAGCCTGAGTGAGGAAGTGCTAGCACCCTCACTGAGATATAGGTTCCCTATATCTCTCCTACACACACATATAACCCTATCAGTCACCCCTAAGGCAGGCCCTATCAATCCTGAGGGCAGGGTGCTTGGCTTCTATGTGAGGGGGTGCCTCTGCCTGAGCAGGGCCCCTCTGCAGCCCTCAGAGTCCATTCTCTGGTGCTGTTTGTGGATGCGGTTAAACCATATACTTTTAAGTGCATTATATCCTCGCGGTAAAATGCTAACTTTGGAATGGCTGCATCGAAACATGTCGTGTTTGGTGTCAAACACCTTGGAATACTACCCCCCGCCAGTCCTGGCAGCGGGAGTAGCATTCCACCCTTCTAGAGGGATATACATGTACCTACTGTGGAAACGCGGTAGAATCCTGCAGAGCCCTGGCATCACAAAATGGATGCCACCAGTCACAGACACTGGGCTGCCCTCCTGCTGATGACCAACACTCGCAGTGGAGGAAGCCCAACAATAGATATCCTGTCCCAAGGGGTGTGACCACCTTCCAGACAGGGTTTAGTGTATTGGGGCTGGGTGGGTGCACTCTTAGAGTGCTTTGAAGTCCTGCACTGGGGGAGCAGAAGGCTCCTCTGTGCATATGCCAGTTCAAACCGGCTCAGGGGCTACCTGTCCCTGCTCTGGCGCGAAACTGGACAAAGGGAAGTGGGTGTAGCCACCCACTCCCCTGACCCTCCCATAGGTAGGGTCATAGAGCTAGTCCCTCCCTTTCTTTTAGTATAAGAGGGGGAACCTGTGCATTGCACCCTAGATTTCCCTGGACGACGCTCTGAAGAAGAATCCCGGACCTTCGACGTTCCACTACCTTTGGAAGACTGAAGAATCTCCCTTGGAGTCAAGGAGTGACTCCCCTGCTTGGCAGGCACCAAAAACTACAAACGACGGTCGCAAACTACGCCGCTCCCGCTGGAGTCCGAAGTCCCTGCAGCCCAAGAAGTGGATTTCCTGACTTCTCCAAGGCCATTGTGAGTCCCCAGCGAAGCTGAGGCCAGTGGACCCCAAGAGTAACGAGGAACTGCGACCCCTGGGTACCGTGCACTATTGTCAAGTACAACCCCTCACAACGTTCCACAAACTTGTACTTTGGACCACGTGTGGTCCCAGCCTCCAGCCAGAATTCCTCCTAAGATCAGAGGCCTACCACATCCCGAGTGACCGAGGGCCCCTGTGAGAGAATCCTCCCGAGGCGTCTTTGCAATCCCTTGCCAGCCGGCTTGTGGGTCCCCAGAAGACTTTCTAAAGAAACCAAAGGGCTCCCCTGGTTGCTCCAGGCCTGCCCTGACTTACCCTCACTGGGTGAGTTCCACAGACCTTGCGGGTCTGCGCCATTGTCTCTTCACACTTTCCCCGAGACTTGCTGTTACCAAGGCTTGTTAGCTCCGATCGAGTTGCCAACACCGCAGTAAGCTGCAGACATCGTGGAGCACGCTGAATCCAGCTCCTGGTCATCGTCGACGCCTCCTGGACCTCATGGCTGAAGAGTCAAGGCAACCGTGAATGACCTGAATCTTGCAACGACGGTGGGCATCCATATTCCTTGCCCCGAGTCACTGCCAAGTGACTTTGAACACTGTCCCCTCTGCTTTCAGGTCTTCCATCTTCCGAATCCAGGCTTGGATTCCTCCAGACACTTCTCCTGTCGCCGCAAGCAGCAAGTCTTCACTGGCTCCCATTGAAAGCGACGCCGTGACCCGACACCAGAGAACACCTATGCACCCGGCTCCCCTGGGTGAGGTAACTTCAGCACTACGGTACTCCTGTGGGTGTGGGCCCTAGAACTACTTACCCTGTAAGTGACTTGCTTGTAGCTTCCCTCGAAGTGTCCTAAAACTCTAACTTTCCCAGTGCGACTATCGCACTGACTCGTACCTGGTTCGCGTCTGTGTTAGACACACCGCGTCCAACTCCCTTGCAATACCATCTGTAACCGCGTCCTTCGACTCGTACAAGGACCGATCGGTGTGTTCGCCTCGAACACGCAAGGGACCTTTAACATTGATATTTCAATCGCGTCTCAGTGCATAGACTCATACAGGATTCGCATCGGTGCCAGGTCACCGCGTCCGTCCCCTGTGGGTCTCCTACAACTACCTGGGGTGGTTCTTGGGGCTCCCTCGATTCTAGATGCCCTAGACCTAGGTCTAGCAAACTAAGATTGTAACATTCAATTGTGCTAAACTTATCCTGATAATATTTGACTTGTACATATATTCCTGACCTCTAATCTCATAAAGAGATTAGTAGAGAGTGTTTATTAATAAATACATATATATTTGATATATATACCTGTGTGGTGTCTTTTCATTTGGTGATTCAAGAGATTGTGTGGTAAAACAAGCTGCTTTACATTCCTTCAAGACTTAGCCTGAAGGCTGCTCTCCACAGCTACCACTAGGATAGCTTTCTATAAAGGTTGTCTTAAACCTATCTACCATAAGAGTCGAATTGTTCTGGTGCAAGGTGTCCACTTTAATTAGTGAACAGAATATACCAGGCCAACTTCTCACATTGGTGGGCAGCGTGTGGGATTCCAGCTTGCTATTGTTTTACCAGAAAATCTCTATTTGAATTACTAACTGAAAACCACTATAGGTACTTAAGGTACATATAAAGTCATGCTTAGTATCGATAAGTTCTACTGAACTTAGAGCTGTGTGCCAAGGGATAGCACACCCTTTCTACAGCTCAAGCTAGTATCAGCAGGCCATAAACTAGTGTAGGTAGTACAACACTGCACAACACTAGAATGTCCTTAAAGGGTGGAACCAGTGGATCCACTCAGCCTCAGTATAAGGACATTGTAGGAAAGTAGGATCTGCTTCACATGGGTACCCCCACTTTTTGCTGATGCTTCACTGTTTTTCGACCTTAGTCTGGCTGGGGCCCTGCTAATCAGAACCCCAGCCTAGCTGCTTCCTCTCTAAAATGGTTTCCATGTGCCTTAGGCACATCACTGATTGGAATCTGGAGTGCCCTTATAAGTCCCTAGTATATGGTATACTATGTACCCAGGGCATAGGTACCTCAGAGGCCTACCAGGGGCTGCAGCATGTATTGTGCCACCCCTGGAAGGCCATCCAAACTGACACCACAGGTCTGCTACTGCAGCCTGGGTAAGGTGGTGCATGCACCCCTTACTGTGATATAGGTTACCTATATCACTATATACATACACACATATAAACCTATAAGTCACTCCTATGGCAGGCCTTATCAATCCTGAAGGCAGAGTGCGTGGTTCCTATGTGAGAGGGTGCCCCTGCATGAGCAGGGCCCCTCTGCAGCGTTCGGAGACCCTTCTCTGAGGCTGTTTGTAGTGCAGCCTGACCATATACTCTTAAGCGCATTATAACCTCGCGTTAAATGCTAACTTTGGAATGGCTGCACCGAAACATGTCGTGTTTGGTGTCAAACATCTTGGAATACTACCCCCCGCCAATTCTGGTGGCGGGGGTAGCATTCCACCCTTCTAGAGGGAGAGACATGTTAACCCTGGCCTGGCCGGTAACTTCTTTCTAAAGCCCTGGCATCACAAAATGGATGCTGCTGCCACAGACACAAGTCTGGCCTCCTGCTGCTGGACGAAACTCCGGCAGGGAGGCCTGGACAATAGGTTTCCTGTCCCAGGGAGGTGTGACCACCTCCCCAGACAGGATAGTGTGTATTGGGGCTGGGCGGGAGCACTTTCGGGTGCTTTGAAGTCCTGCACTGGGGGCACACTTGGTGTCCCTGTGCATACCCCAGTTCAAACCGGATCAGGGGCTTGCAGCCCCTGCTTTGGCGTGAACTGGACAAAGGGAAAGGGTGTAGCCACCCCTCTGCCCTGACCCACCCATAGGTGGGGCCACAGAGTAGTCCAACCCCTAAACTTGGTATAGTATAAGTATAGGAACCCAGTCCTTAGGACTTTAGATTATCCCTGGACGAAACTCTGACACTGAATCCTGGACCTTCGACGCTCTACTCAAGACTAGAGGACAGAAGAATCTCCCTTGGGGTCAAGGAGTGACTCCCCTGCTTGGCAGGCACCAAAGAAGCAATTGTCCGGTCTGCATCGCCTAAGCTCCCGTCGGACGCCGAAGTCTTTGCATCACCAGAGGTGGATTTCCAGACTTCGCCGAGGCTGCCCTGAGTCCCCAGCAAAGCTGAGGCCCATAGCTGTCGTGGGTAACGTGGAACCATGACCCCTGGACACCGCACGCATTTGCTAGTGCATCCTCTTTTGGGTCTCCCACGAAGTCGTGCTTTGGGCTCCGAGTAGCCCTAGCCTCCAGCACCAAATGCACTGAAGATCTCTGGCCTCCACTTCACGAGTGTCCTGTGAGCCAGCTCCACGTGCGACGTCTTGATGCTCCTTTGCGGTCGCTAGCCCATTGGCTAGTAGCCCTTCATGAAGGCCAATCCTTTTCTTCTTAAGCTCCCTGGTTGCTCCAGGATTGCCCTCACTTACCCTTGCTGGGTGAGTTCCTCAGACCTTGCTGGTCTGC
>CAWUFW010032458.1:0-13901 GCA_963921515.1 Calotriton arnoldi | reverse complement strand
ATAATTAGGTAGGTGCTGCACACTAAACCTCTAACTCAATTTACTATTCCCACTCCAGTCACTATAAAATTTTGGTGGTTGCTGGACACTAAACTCAACCAATTCACGGCCCCCACTCCACGAGTCAGTATTAAATTAATATAGGTGCTGGACACCAAAACTTAATTAATTTACTATTCCACCCAGTCAGGATTAAATTGGGGTAGGTGCTGGAGACTAAACTTAATTAATTTACTATTCCCACTCCAGTCAGAATTAAATTGGGGTAGGTGCTGGACATTAAACTTAATTAATTTACTATTCCCACTCCAGACAGTATTAATTTGGGGTAGGTGCTGGACACTAAACTTAATTAAATTACTATTCCCACTCCAGACAGTATTAAATTAGGGTAGGTGCTGGACACTAAAGTTAATTAATTTACTATTCCCACTCCATTCTGGATTAAATTGAGGTAGGTGCTGGGCACTAAACTTAATTATTAACTATTCCCACTCAGTTAGTATTAAATTAGGTAGGTGTGGGAAACTAAATTTAATTAACTTACTATTCAGACTACAATAAATATAAAATTAATATAAATACTAAACTATAAACTTAATTATTTGAATAATAACACTACAAACACCATTAAATTACAAAACTTGCTGGAAAAATAAACATATCTTGGAATAAATTACTTAATTTTAAATTACTTCTTCATTTAACAACTATAAAATATACATACCACTCTAACTAATATTTTATCAAACTTTTATATATATTACTAATATTTATTTTTTCGAAATTATAATGTATATTTTTGTAATTTACATTTTTTAATCACTCCCCACCCTTATTCCCTATAAAAACCAAACTGCTCTCAATTTTATTTAAAATAAAATTTTATGAAAATTTTTAAATACATACATTTTTTTAATTGAGCAAAATATTAATATTGTATATATTTTAAACACTCTCCACCCTTATCCACTATAAAACTCAACATCCCACTCCTAAAAATATATATTGAACTTCGAAAATATATTTTCAAATAAATTCAAATTTACAAAATAATGTTAAATATTTTATAAAATTTTACTTAACACGAACACCCTTCTCCCTATAAACACAACTTCACTCTCATATAAAATTATATTTTAAATTTTAAATTGATGTATAAATATTTGATTTGTTATTTATCAATTTTTATTATATTTTTAAACATTATTTAACAGCACTCCCACCCTTATCCCCTATAAACACAACATGCCACTCATTAAATATTATTTATAAAATGTAATTTTTTTCTATTTTAAAATTTCTACTCATCAATTTATAATATATGTTTTAAATTTATTTTATAAAACACTACCCACCCTCATCCCCTTTAAACCCCATCCCGCTCCTAAATTATATTTCTAAATTCAAAATTTTAATTTCAAATTTAAATTTATAAATTTTAAATTATTAATATATTTTTAAAAATATTTTAAAACACTCCCCACCCTTATCCCCTATAAACTCCAACATCCCGCTCCTAGAAAATATTTTTAAATTCAAAAATTCTAATTTCAAATTTAAATTTATAAGCTTTAATTTATGAATATATTTTTTAAAATATTTTTTAAAACACTCCCCAACTCTTATCCCTATAAACCCAACATCCCACCCTAAAAAAATACTTTTAATTCCTAAATTTACATTTCAAAATTGAGGGCCCCATTCACGATACCCGGCGTAAAAAATCCGCCAGGCATGGAAGCGGCAAAAATCCGCCCGCACACACCGCCTGAACACCCGACCACGCCATTACGATTACACAAACCAAAACCGCCATCGGCGAAAAATCACACAAAATACCGCCCGCCAACGTCCGGTCGGAGTCAAACCGCCCGCCACGGACGGAAACACGCGCGACAACACAAAACCGCCCGCCCTCACGGCCGACACACCGCACGTGAAATTACGATCGCTACCGGCATGAGCGCGGAAAAACCACAAATATACCGCCCGCCAGCGCAAACAACGCCGATGAGAATCGACACGGCAGAAGCCATGGCGCCAACGTACCTGCACAGAAACCATCCGCACACAAAACCAATAGCACACAACATGGCCAACAAGTCCACACAGCAAGGCACGCACAAATACACAAGCACAGTACACATCCCGAAAACACCCCGGACAAACAAAAAATACAAAGGCCAGAACCCCAGACACAACACACCTGAAAACAACAGACCATGAGGACACACCCACATAGGTGAGTACAAAAGCAGCACTCCCACAGACCACAACCCCTTGCTACATTGCAAACCAGAGAGGAGAGGAGAGGACACAGTGACACAGCAAGGACAGCAGCACACCACAGAAACGCACACATCACAACCACCACCACCACCACCACCACCACCAAACACCACCACCACCACCACCACCACCAAACACCGGCACCACAAACCCCCTGCACATTACACAACACACACCCGCACCAGCACCACAAACACCATGGCACCACAAAGAATGCCCAAGTATCACGCCCATGTGAGCTGATCGGTCATGGTCGACGAGATCATCAAGGTGTACCCACAAATCTATGGGAACATGGTCCAGCACACACCACTAGCCACCAGAAACAGAATGTGGAACCGGATCGTAGACCAGGTCAATGCAGTCGGGACCCTGCCCAGGAACAGAGGTGAAATAAACAAACGTTGGAATGACGTAAAGAGCCTGGTCAAGAAGAAGGAGGGCAAAAACAGAGAGCTGGCTGCCGTCACTGGCGGAGGGAATCCCGCGCTCTTTAAGACCTTCAAAGCGTGGGAGGAGAAGGTGCGAGTCGTAATACATCCGGAGATCCTCGCCGGATTAGCAGGGGAGTGGAGGCTGGTAAGTACAAACTAATGTATACCAGCACACCGCTATGTACTCACATGCGCAACCACCATGCCACAGCTCCCAGGGACAAACACCCCCATGTCCAGCACACAATACACAACACATCACACACACATGCAACAGACACCACCACACACAGCCCAAACCGAACAACTGTAACATACGTGGGGACATGTGTACACTCAGCCAGCCACGTAACCACCAACAGGTCCCCAAATATGCCAGAAGCGCCACAACGAGCACCCACCACACCCATGTGTCCGCCACAGCTGCACTAACCGACAAGTAACAGGTAAGTGGCAGGAACACAAAGTGCAGTGGGTGGGAGGGTGGACAGCCTAAGTACAACACACACCAGGCCCCAGTCCCACAGCACAGCAAGGAGGAGCATCCCCCACACCCCACAGCCACGTGTCAGCCACCGCAGTGCACAGCGACAGCCGAAAGGCAGACATCACGGTCCACAGCAATCGGTGTCAGTGGGTGTCCAGCCACCCCACGACCCACAACACCCCCCCACCCCCACAGACCTGCAACATGGAGCACCCCCGCTTAGAGCCATGTGGCATCCAGTACAGTGCACGCCACGAACAACTTGCAGGTGGGAAACTGGACAGGGCTGGATTACTGGAGGCATGAGGACCATAACACGACCAACACATGGGACATGTCACGTAGCAGACGAACACGCAGCACCGCCCACCGTCACGAACAAGTGAACAATGTGCACACGGACATGAACAACAGACTCACACCCCACATGACCCATCACATACATAGCAACACCCAAGGAGCCACGTCTGCATGCACAAGCCACACTGAATATAGTACCACCACGGCAGCCACTGTGCAACTCATCACACACAACCGAAACACCATTGAAGTCCTGTCCATGTAGCCCCTACTGCCTGTCAACCACACACCCCACAACTACGCCTATGTAAGACAAACAACACTAGACGCAACAGAGCGGAACAACATATATGCACACGAACACCACTGAACCCATCAAACACACAGACACACCATGCACATACAACATACCATCCATCCGTCAGCCCCAGTCTCATGAAAGGCATGTCATCCGCACAGCTGCCACACATACAGCAGTCACGCTAAGATACATGCCCATGACCAACCATGTGCCAGAAGTCAATGAAGCGCACGACACACTGTGAGCAACAACACACAACATGGGCCACACCCCCCGAGCACTGCAGTGATGCACATGGCACAGGGCAGCACGCACACCAAGGAGATGGGACAACTGCAATACGTTGGCTGGCACACAACCATCACTCACTCATAACGATGCGTCCAATGCCATGTCCAGTAATCACAACAGACAGCAAATATGCAGGCCATGTCAAGCATGCACACACCTCAAACCATGCACTGTCATGCTGCCACAACACATGTCACGTTCGGCACCCATGGCTCACAGCATGTACCCCAAAAGCATATCCCCTCCCAAATGCGAATCTGGGGCATTGGCCCCCATGTTGCCATATGCGTTCCCAAGCGTTCCATTTGAACCCCAAAAGCATATTCCCTCCCAAATGCGAATCTGAGGGCATGGCCCCCATGTTGGGCCATGCGTTCCTAAGCCGCTCCATTTGAACCCCAAAGCATATCCCACTCCCAAATGCGAATCTGGGGCATGGCCCCCGTGTTGCCATATGCGTTCCTAAGCGTTCCATTTGAACCCCAAAGCATATTCCCTCCCAAATGCGAATCTGGGGCATGGCCCCACCATGCTGCCATATGCGTTCCTAAGCTGCTCCATTTGAACCCCAAAAGCATATCCCCTCCCAAATGCGAATCTGGGGCATGGCCCCCATGTTGCCATATGCGTTCCTAAAGCGTTCCATTTGAACCCCAAAAGCATATCCCCTCCCAAATGCGAATCTGGGGCATGGCCCCCATGTTGCCATATGCGTTCCTAAGCGTTCCATTTGAACCCCAAAAGCATATCCCCTCCCAAATGCGAATCTGGGGCATGGCCCCCATGTTGCCATATGCGTTCCTAAGCGTTCCATTTGAACCCCAAAAGCATATTCCCCTCCCAAATGCGAATCTGGGGCATGGCCCCCATGTTGCCATATGCGTTCCTAAGCGTTCCATTTGAACCCCAAAAGCATATCCCCTCCCAAATGCGAATCTGGGGCATGGCCCCCATGTTGCCATATGCGTTCCTAAGCGTTCCATTTGAACCCCAAAGCATATTCCCTCCCAAATGCGAATCTGGGGCATGGCCCCCATGTTGCCATATGCGTTCCTAAGCGTTCCATTTGAACCCCAAAAGCATATCCCCTCCCAAATGCGAATCTGGGGCATGGCCCCATGTTGCCATATGCGTTCCTAAGCGTTCCATTTGAACCCCAAAAGCATATCCCCTCCCAAATGCGAATCTGGGGCATGGCCCCCATGTTGCCATATGCGTTCCTAAGCGTTCCATTTGAACCCCAAAAGCATATTCCCTCCCAAATGCGAATCTGGGGCATGGCCCCCATGTTGCCATATGCGTTCCTAAAGCGTCCCATCTGAACACCAAAAGCAAAGTACAAACCAGACCCAGGATGGGCCAGGAGCCCGCATACACCAGAGTCACAATAAGTAGGGGCACAGCAACACACCCATCGGCATGGCCAATCCGTCCCATGCCACATGTGCACAGCACACAGTCCCATTGCCAAGCACACACAACTACAAATGCTACAGCCACACACACGCCTCCGGGAAACCCATGTACGAGATTGCACGAACTGTTAATGTCAGACGACAACTACATACTTCGCCAGGTGCAACACAATAACAAATCTCATTCTCTCCACAGGTGACGAACTGCTGGATGCTGGGGATGGAGCCAGCAGCCAGCACAGCCAGCCTACAAGCCCCCAACGAGGACACACGGATCTGGAGGATCTGTCCTCCTCTTCGGACACGGACCACCAAGCAGGCCCATCTGGTGTGGCAGGGCCCAGCCGCTCCCCAGGACCCCTCCTACCCACCAACCCATCATCCAGGGCTGCTGAACATTCCCAGCCCCCTGCTGCCACTGTCGTTGCGGCCACACCCACGGTCATTGTGGCCACTACCACTGCCGCAACCGCCACCATCGCCGCACCGACCACCACCGCCGCCACCACCACCACGTCTTCGCTGGCACCAGCCCCAGCGCAGGTGGTGGCCCGGCCGACTGGATCCACCCTGGGAGCCACAGCGAGGACCGTGGTGAGCAATGTGGCTAGTGGGCAGGCCGGTGGCAGCAGGACTGGTAGGAGGAGCAGGGTCAGGGAAACGCCAGCCTCCCTGGGAGCCATGCCCTGCCTCAAATGGCCAGAGTCCTTGGGGCCTATGAAGAGCCCAAGGACAATGGGTCCGGTCTGCTTCAGACACGCGTGAGGTGCTGGGGGTGCTGAGGTCCATGGACGCCCGTATGGGCCAACTCGTGGACCTCATGGGCCAGCTGGTGGTGGCGGTGAGGTCACTGCCAGGGACAGCAGCTCCCCCTCCGCCACAACCTGCCGGGCGCAGGGTGGAGCAGCAGTGTCCAGTTCCCCTGCGTCCACAGCCAGTGAGCACACCTCAACCACCAGCATGTCGCAAGCAGGCACCCCCTCGCAAGCGTGGAAGGGGCCGTCCGAGAGTGAAACAGATCTCCCGGGAGGACTTCGCACGCTCCAAACGCAGAGTGAGGCAGCCAGCCAGCCTTCCGCCAGCCTTCCTTGACCAGCCACTGCATTGACTTGGACTACGATCCCACTCCACACAGCCATCTGGATGGCATGTGTGTGTTGGACTATGGACATAGAACCAGTGGGTACACCCTGATCATCACGCAGCCATGACCGACAGCTCATTGTCACTGCACGCACCACTTTTGTCATCACCTTACACACAATCACATGTCACAGTTTGTAATAAATGCACCTTTTTCACTAACTGCTGTTTGTGCCCTGTGTTTTATTTGTACGGAATACAACGGCCACCTTGGGCGGAAAGGCACCTGATGCGTGGCATGGCAATTGAATCCGGAGGGCCTGTAGGGACCTAGGGGTGGGAGACAGAACAGGAGCACATTCAATGAGTGTGTCACACACCCATCACACAGTACATGTCAACAACTACAAGCAATGTACACACATCGCACAGAGCAATAGGGCACAATGCCACAGCCACCAACAGTGGCATACTACCCTGGCCATGGAGCGTTGACACACAGCACGCAGTGAACAAGCGGCCACCCTGACACAGCACACACACACCTGCACAGATACAGCCACATCAGCCGTCGTACATGGACACTCACCGTCAAGTGAAGTAGCGGGCGATGAGCTGCTGCCGCACATTACCAGCTTCCTCCTCTCCGCTGTCCTCCTCACTCGAGCTGTCCTGGTCTGCGGGCTGGGGCCCTGGTTGATCTCCGTCATCCACGATGAGGGGGATCTGCTTCCGAATGGCCAGATTGTGCAGCATGCAGCACGCCACCACTATCTGGCACACCTTCTGTGGGGAGTACGCCAGCGCACCCGGTGCGGTCCAGGCACCTGAACCTGGACTTGAGGAGGCCAAAGGTACGCTCGACCACACGTCTGGTCCTCCCATGTGCCTCATTGTAGCGATCGTCTGCTGGGGTGCGAGGATTCCTCAATGGACTGAGCAGCCATGCCCCATTCGGGTACGCAGAGTCACCTGGGTGTGAGGGACACAGAGAACCGTTGCAATTCCAACTGGACAGGGGACAGCATCGCACAACCAGCACGCTACACCACTCCACATACTCACCGACAATACAGGCACGATCCTGTTGCATATTGGACATCAGTCGTGGCAAGATGCTGTTGCGCATTATGTGTGCGTCATGGGCCGAGCCTGGGAACTTTGCACACACGTGGGTGATCACCATGTCCGCAAGGCACACCACTTGCACATTCAGGAGTGCGTGTGCTTCCTGTTGCGGTACAGGTGCTCAGTGGCCTGTGGTGGAACAAGGCCGACATGTGTGCAGTCAATGGCTCCAACGACGTGTGGGATTCTGCCAAGGGCATAGAATGCACCCTTCACTGCCGCCAATTCACGAGCCCTGGGGAAGCGGATGTACCTGTTTCGGTACAGCATCATGGCTGCCAGTACATCCCTCAGCACCTTGCTGAACATGGGCTGGGACATCCCTCCTCAATGCCCACTGTGTGCTGGAATGACCCAGTGGCGAAGAAATGCATGGCGGCCATCACCTTAGCCGTGGGGGTGACAGCAGTCGGATACACCCTGCGGGGACGGAGATGGGGTTCTAACATGGCACACAGTCGATGCAGGGTTGGCCTGTCCAGCCGAAACTTCCTAATAACCTCTGTATCGTCCATGTCCGCCAGCAATTGGTATGGGCGGTCAATGTTCGGTCTCCGCCTAGGGACAATGGCAGAGGACACATGTCAAAGCAACACGACACATAGCAATTTCGCATACACATCACTGACATGACTGAGCAAGCACATGAGCCACAGCCCAGCTGTCAAGCTGGGGCGGCACGGCCACAATACACTTACACAGGTCTCCCAACAATGGCAATGGCTAGTGATACAAACCACTGCCATGTGCATGCACATGGGGATCTAGGCCCCAATGACTTGCGGGCGTGCTGATGGGGACTGACTGCATATCCGTCAAGCGGCAACGCCACGGCAACATGAATGTCTGCTGAGCATGGAACTGCTTCCGCGGCTGGATGAGTATGGCACACGACGACGACGATGTGGGCACAGGCTGAGCGGCCAAAACAAGTGGGACCTGTGGCACGAGGGGATATGAGACAGTAGTAGGTGTCAGCACTGCACCCTATGTACAGCACTGTACGGATCACACCTCCCGAAACATTGACAGGTGTCCACATTGACAGCCCCATGCCAAGACGGCTGTGTGCTTGCAGTCACACGTCACAGGTGAGAGGTTACATTGCACGTGCCAGGTGGCAGACGTACATAGTGGGAGCTGGCATGTGTGTGCATGTGTCTCCTGTTCAGGATCCACCAGATGGGCGCTGACTCTGTACTGACCATTGGACACAGCATGTTCCGTGGAAGGCTTGTGTGTGTGGGATGGTGGCACTGGATGTGCCTCCGTTGGGTGGGGGGCCATGCACAGGGCGGGTACGTCGATGATTGCGCATTGTTGGTCACGGTGGGTGCACCAACTAAGATGTGTTGCCCTGTGTTCAATTCCTATGTCCGCATGATGATGGACTGTAGATGTGGGCAGACTACACATTGGTCGATGTGCTGTCTATATGCATGTGCCTTCACACCAGGCACAGCTGCCCCTGCACATGTGACCCCTGCTGGACTCGCTGCTGGGTCTGTGGAGCTGATGCACCTTCTGCGCGTGGGGCGGACAGCTCTCCTCACTTCCCTCATTGCGCATGTCATGACTTTGCCGCAGGTGACATGGATCATGGAGGGCCCACATGTACGCGTGGGTAGGCTACACATGATTGTACACTGGTCGCCACCCCCAGTCAGTGTTTCGAATGGGAAGGTTGTCGTGCTGGTGGTATGTTCGATGTGGCGGATGGGCGGGCCTAGGTGCGGGCTTACATTCCGGACATGGGGGGTAGTTGGATTGGCGACTAGTTGCAGTACACACGGGACACGTCTCTTCCTTTCCACATCTGGGTCATCCCTTGTACTAACTGACAGTGATACAGTCATCTTCGCCCCAGCCCTCATGTCCTCCCCTCGCTCCCCCAATATGCATGCTCACCTGCGAGGCTAGCGCTTGCACAGGCAGCCCCAAGCTCGCACCAGAGAGGGCAAGGAGTGTATGTGTGGGTCCAGTTGCACGAGTGGGCTGTCTCAGGGTATGATGTGTTGCGGGACGCCGTCCACCTGCGTGGTGCCCCAAATGGAGACCCGGCCTGCATGGACTATGCATCACAGTCTTCGCCTTCCGGATCCGCCACCTGCGACACCCAGTGGCTGTGGCTGCCCTTGCGGCCAGGCCGCGTCCGTCTGTGACTGATGGCCCACACATTCACTCTTTGGCCTCTCTGGGGAGGGCTCGGGGGTGGTGGCGCACGCGCTTGCACTTAGTCGCAATGGCATGTGGCGTGGTTGGTATGATGGGCAATGGATGGGATGGTGCGAGCCACCTCCCGTGGCGTCAGTGCTGCTCGTGCTGTGGTGCGTCCCCCTACACTTCCATTTGACTTGTGCCATGCTAGACGTTGAGGTTCTATTGCCTGCGTGATATGACCAGGAGGAGCGCGAGGAGACCTCTCACACACCATGCTCCACTGCCATCCCGTGCCCTGTATCGCCTGTGCGGATTGACTATGTTGGGGTTACACCTGGTCGACTGGGGCTGTGTGTGCCTTGTCAAGGGGCATGGCGGGCGCACAACAGGATCCAGCTTGTCCACAGAGGGTGGGCTGAGGTGCGCCTGGTACCGCTTTGTACGTGTGCCCGGCTGCTGTGCACACACGTGTTCACTCCCCCGACAGGTGTCCTCTCACAATGCCCAGGGAAGCGGTGGTGTACTGTTCATGACCCCTCCCAACACGGCGTGCTCCAACTTGGCATGTGCGCATCTACCCGTCGCACCCACCCACCTGAGCACTGCGTCCATACGACTTCACACGACACATGTGTGTCTTCCACAGTAGTGCTACTCATTTGCGTTGACATCCAATACCAGTGGACTACATGGTCATGTCACGACTGCCGTGTACTTCACATACTCTCATCCTCTCTCATTCGTACTTGTGAAATGAGTCAGCGGAGACAGTTTTGGTTTCAAACATTATATTGAGTCTTCTGTCCTCTGTGATGCAGTATAGTGGACACTACTGGCAGCGGAATACATGTTGAGGATATACTGAGCATGATTGCAAATGGGATAGGGTGTGGGGTTACATGTGATTGGCTGTTGCATGTGGGATGTGGGCTTCAGAGTGACATCTGCTTGGCCAAGGCTGTGCTAATGTACATTTACGTATAGCTGCGGAGCTGCGGACTTTGACACAGACGGTATACATGTAGCCTACCAGACCGCTTGGCATCATGGGCACAGTCCATCTCAGTTCCATGTGACAGGTTTGCTGCGGTTGTTCCTCATGCACGCGTGCATGTGAGATGACATCAGGGCATGTGCTTGCGTGCATGCAGCGGCGTGCCACTTGTTGTTGCACTGTGGTGGTTACTGGACATGTCACAGTCACTGGGGTCGTGTTGTTGTTGTATGCACTTGTCGTCCATGCAAAGGTCCTGGTATGGGATTCCCGGGGCGGGGGTGGGAGGGGTGCAGCACCCACAGACTCCAGGCGACCTATTCATGTCCACTGAGCGGTGTGTGTGTCCATGGGCGCTGGATCCATGTCGTGTCCTGGTTGTTCGTGCAGTTCCGTCCATGTGGGTGCGATACACAGAGCCCATGCCACTGCCTCCCACGATGCATGCGGTGTTCCTGGATGTGATGGGGAACAGTGTGCATGTCCCGGTCATATCCGATGTCATGGCGATGTCGTTGATGGTGTGGTTACAGTTGCCGGTCGTTTGGTATGGCTGTTGTGGTGGTGACTGGCCAGTCCGTGCGGAAGCTAAGCATGGGTGCGGGGTTGGACATCATAGGTCACTCGGGGAACCTGCGTTGTGGTCCGACGAATTGACAGGTTGTCAGGTATGCGATGCCGTCCAGCAGGGCTTCCATGTCATTGGTGGTGTACATGTTTGCCAGCCAATGTAGCGGATGGTGGCTGTCAAGGTGTTGTTCGTAAGTTGTCCCTTGGAGGACCATGATGGGGCATGCTGGGTGACATTCGATGTAGCTGTTCTCGATGATCCGTCGTGTGGAGGCACAGTGGTCCCATTTCAGTGCGGGTGCGATGTTGGCCACATACGCCATGCCCCCATAGGCAGAGCAGGCCCTGTCGTGTGCGTCCAGAGGGAGGAGTAGTGGTAGCAGGTCCGCCTTCAGACATGCCGGGTTGGAGAGGCATATCTCGGCGGGATGCTGGTATGGACACCTCCGACAGTAGAAGACGGGCATGACGCAGCTGAACAATGTGATGCGGTAAGTCAGTCGGTAACTTACGTTCAGCAGGGACAGGAGATCGCATCCCAATGTATGGAACAGGTTGGTTTTGTACAGCTTGAGCTGTTCGGCGTAGTTGGGTAGGTGTGTTGCGGTTGCCATTTCCCAGCGGTGCGTTGTGGTGGCGTGCTCCGGCTGTGTGTGCAGTCTGCAATGTGCACGCTCCGAGGTTGCTGTGAGCTCTGTGTAGTCGTAGGGAGACAGGACTTGTGTTCTGTTTGCTTGTTTGGAGGACACGGGCCCTCTTCCCACATGCTTCTCAGACAGTTCAAGGTCAGTGATGTGTGACTCCTTCCAATTAACTTGCATGTGGCCGACATGGGGAGTGTTTTCTTCTTTCTTCCCCGTCCGTTGTGTGCTTCTGTGATATGCGCTATCTGCCCTGTGGTCGGTCTCCTCGGCATGCCTGTGTTGGTCTATTCTTGGACAATGGCTGTATTCACCGGCTTCTGTCGTAGGGCTGTGGTTTCGGAGTTGGAATGGAAGGTCATTCAGTGCTGTCTGCTCTCCCTTGTGTGGGCGGCAGGCTGCCTTTCCGCTCTGCGTTGGGCCTTGTGTGTGAATGTTATTCTTGGGCCACCTGTTGTCGGTCCCCGGGCTCTTTGGTGTTCCGTTTTATATGTCTTGTTCATATGTGCAGGGTGGTATGGGTGTTTCAGTGTGGTACTGGCGTTCCTCTTCCCGAAGGGAGCCCTGCTTCTCCTAGTTGGTGTTGACGCCGCTGTGTGCTTCGCCATGTTTGTTACACTGGGGTGTGTCCTGCTGTTGCGTGTCTTCACTGACATGTGTGCGTCGGTTGTGTGGCGTTGGGTGTTGTCCGTGAATTGGGCGTTGGGGACATGTCTGTGGCAGGCCTGTCACGTGTCATGTGCGTTCGGGGTGGGGCTGATGTGTGTGCTGCTTGGTTGTGTCCCTGTGTCTGTGTGCGACGCATGCATGGCGCTGCGGTTGGCCTCTGCGTTGTGCGCATGTGTGGCGGCGTCATCGGCGCTTTGGGGCCGTGACGGGGTGGTTGGTTCCTAGTCCCAGGTGGTGTGTACACATGTGTTCCGCGATGTTACGATTTGGCCTGTGTGTCATATGTGGATGCAATGGTGGATGTGTTGTGTACACGCGCTGGTGGGGGTTGTCCGCTTTTCCGCCCTTGCACTGTGTGCGCTGTTTGCGTGCACTTGTTGTGTGTGTGCCTACCTGCGTCTCCGCGGTACGTTGCGTCCTTGGTGGTGCATCAGCAGGAGCATGGGGAGGGCCTGCAGTGCTGGATTCATGCTCGGGGAGCCGCTTCTTCGTTGTCCGTGCTCGGCATCCGTGTTACCGCTTCGGTTTGTCGTACGGTGTCTCTTAGCCGTGGGAGCCGTTTGTTTGCGGCATCGTAATTTATGCGCCGGGCGGGGCGTGTTTCGTCGGACGGTGTGTGTCAGTTGGGCTGCGCCGCTACGTTGTGCGGGCGCACTTTGATGGCCGGACGGTGTTGCTGGCTTGCCGGCGGTGTTTGGCCTACTTTCCGCATCGTAATTGGACGGGCGTGTGGACTGCTGCGTGCCGGCGGTAACTGGTGCTTTTTGCATCCGCCAGCATGGCGGTGGTGCTTCCGCCCGCCATCGTAATGTGCCCCTAAATCATTAATTTTTAATATTTATATTATTTTTTTAAACATTATTTTAAAATACAAATCCCCACCCTTTTCCCCCTATAAACCCAACATCCCGTTCCTAAAAATATATTTTCTAAATTCTACATTTAAATTTCAAAAATAAATTTTATATATTTATCAATTTATAATATATTTTTACCCATATTTTCAAAACATCCCCACCCTTATCCCCTATAAACACTACATCCCCGCTCCTAAAAATATTATACATATATAATTTTTTTAACATTATTTAAATAATATAGTGCTACAAACACATAAAAGAAAAACACAAATATCA
>CAWUFW010032457.1:0-13901 GCA_963921515.1 Calotriton arnoldi | reverse complement strand
TGTGAAGATGATAGCTCTGGGACTGATCTCACATTTTGTACTTTTTTTAAACTTTTTGTTTTGGGAGGGGGGTCATTGCCCTCCGTGGCCACTTATGGCCCCGGGGACCCCATCCCCCGGGGCCTGGCCTCTCGTTGTGGACTGTGGGGGGTCCCCAAACCCCCACAGTCCCGCCGGCTCCCCGTGTCCTACGGGAGCCGGCATTGCTTTACACATGGGGAGCAGCTAACATGCTGCTCCCCATGTGGAAAGCAATCAGCTTGGATATTGGAAGAGAGAGCAGGTTTCCTGCTCTCTCTTCCAATATCCAAAGCAGCTTGCAATGACAGGACGGAGCCGCGAGGCTCCCGTCCTGTCATTGCAAACAGCAGTGTCCCGGGGGTAGGCACCCCGGGACACTGCAGGAGCTGGCCCTGGGGGTGGTGGTCCCCAGGGCCACCACAGGCTCCAGGAGGGGGCCGCGCGGCCCCCCTCCTTACATTTTGAAAGCCCCGGGAGGTGGTGGTCCCCGGGGCTTGGGGGTCCAAAACGGACCCCCATTGTAATTTTTCTTAGTGCCCCGGGGAGGTGGTGGTCCCGGGGCGTGTGGGGCTGGAGCCCCCACACAGGTTTTTCAAAAATAAAAAAGAAGCCCCGGGAGGTGGCGGTCCCGGGGCTGCGGGAGGGCTCAGAGCCCTCCCGCACCATTATACATAAAGCCCCGGGGGTGGTGGTCCCTGGGGCTTGGGGGCCCTTAGAGGCCCCCACACATAAAATTAACCCCCCAGCATGCCCCGGGACTTGGCCCACCCGGGGCCAGTGCTATCGAAGCGCGGGAGACCGCGCTTCGATTTTTTCCGGCAGGATTCGCGCACCCTGAGCGCATCCTGCCGATTTAAAAAAACAAAAACTTTTTTGCCCAGGGGGTCTTTGTGGGACCCCTGAGCAGACCTAGGGGGTCAGGGTGTTTCTACCCTGCCCCCTTTGTGCGCTTTGCGCACTTGTTTCTGTCCCTCGGTTCTACCGAGGGACAAAATGGCTGCCAACACTTCCTGATTTGGAGTGTTGACAGCCAATTAGCATGCAGCTCGTGATCGGGAGGGTGCGCGAATCCGACCGCGGCCATAGATATATCTATCTTTTTACTTTTGATTTTCTCAGCAACTACTGAACGGATTTACACCATTTAACAAAAGGGTTCTTTCTGAACCAAGAACTACCTCTTTGCCAAATTTGGTGTAATTCCGTTCAGCAGTTCGGGCTGTAGCCGTGTCTAAAGTTTCCTATGGAAAATTGCATGGGGAAAACGCGTTTTGGGACCCCCTTTTTCTCGGCCCCCGCTTGACAAATCCCCCGAGACTTTCAGGGTAGGAGCGGATCGGAGCGCCCCACAAAGTTTGAAAATTTTGCGAAGATACGTCAACCGGCAAGAGAGTTATTTCAAATAGAATGTCGCGGATTTCCTATGGATAATAGGTTGTAACTATAACTATCTACTGGCGTCCGCCAGTAGATAATATATATATATATATTCACTGAAAAAAACATAGGTTTCAGGGACGTTATAGTTAGAAATTAGCATTTAAAAAACCATTGAAATTCACTGAAAAAACCATAGGTTTCAGGGACGTCATAGTTAGTTGGACCTTTCACTCGTACAAAACAAGAGAAATTCCGCCGTTATAGTTAGTTGAGCTAACTATAACTCGCGCCCCCGCAATGCACTGCTGATGACGTCACATATTACATCATTCATGACATGGTCAGTGACATCACTGATGACATCTCAAATGACATCACTGATGACATCATCCAGTGACTGTGAGTTTCTTTAAAGTTTAAATATGTATTATATATATGCCAAGGTGTATTGAAGAATGAGTGGGTGTATAAGTGTCTGGATGGAGGATTTAGTAGGTGCGTGACTGACTGTTTAAGTGAGTGATTACATGTGTCTTACTGAATGCATGGGTTAGGGACTAAACTGTGTGAATGTCTGTATCAGTCTGTCTGTTGTTGTATAAGCTGCTGCATGGGTTGGTCAGTAGCTACATGAGTGTCTATATGGGTTATTGATTGGTTGCCTGAGTACTTGTATGGGAGACTGAGTGTGTGTGTGGGTGGGTGGGAGGTGTGTGACTCTGTGCATAGATGTGTGAGTGGCTGATTCACTGGGTGTATGGGTTCAAGAATGCATGTGGAAACAGCTGTATGGGTGGGTGAGTGTGTGTATGGGTGTGTTGGTGAGTGAATGGATGTCTCAGTGGTACATGTCCAAGTAACTACATATGTAAAAGTGTATGTGAGAGTTGGAGTATATAAATGACTATACGTGAGAGTCAGTGATTGTGAGAGTGGCTGTATGGATGAGTGTGTACTTGTATCAGTGATTATATATGAGAGTAAGTATGCATTAGTATCTGTATGAATAAGTGAGGTGGTGTGTGTATAACTGTATAGGTGAGTAAACGGGAGTGTTATTGATTCTTTGCATGACTGACTAGGTGTGTGAGTAACTCCATGGATGAGTGGCGGTGTGTGAGTGTCTGTATAGGTGTATGAGTGCATATGATAGTGTTGTATTGATGAGTGACTGCATGTATCAGTGATTGTATGGGTGAATGAGTGGATGTGTGTGTAGACCTAGGAATCAGTGAGTGCGTATGTAGTAACTGGTTTTGGTGTGTCGATGGTTTCAAAATGGTAGTCTGTATTTTACAGTGGGTGTATCAAAGGTTATATTAGAGTGTGAGGAGGTGCATCAGATTTTCATGTGGATGATGTCATCAGTGATGTCATTTGAGATGTCATCAGTGATGTCATCAGTGATGTCACTGACCATGTCATGAATGATGTAATATGTGACGTCATCAGCAGTGCATTGCGGGGGCGCGAGTTATAGTTAGCTGAACTAACTATAACGGCGGAATTTCTCTGGTTTTGTACGAGTGAAAGGTCCAACTAACTATAACGTTCCTGAAACCTATGGTTTTGTCAGTGAATTTCTAAGGTTTTTTAAATGCTAATTTCTAACTATAACATGCCTGAAACCTATGGTTTTTTCAGTGAATTTCAATGGTTTTTTAAATGCTAATTTCTAACTATAACGTCCCTGAAACCTATGGTTTTTTCAGTGAATTTCAAAGGTTTTCTAATTGCTAATTTCTAACTATAAAATTACCAGTCGCGTTTCCAGAGTGGTGGAGAAAGGTGAGCGTGGCCTCCGAAACACCTCTTAGCAATCCCACTGTGTGGGATTTACTGGAGGTAACAGGAGGAGTAGTTAGCCCCCAACGTCAACCTTGGGGGCCTACTATCCCTTTTATTACCACCAGTAAGTCCCACACAGCAGGATTGCTAACTTCTTATATCAGGCCCCGCCCCCTCCCTGCACCACTGTCCAAACGTGCCCCCTAGCACGTTGTAAGTTGGGGGATTAAGTCCCCTTGAATCCTGAGGGTCCCTGGGGGCCAACTAGCCCACAAGGTAGCTCCAGGAAGCGGCGCAGAGCTGCTTTGCAGAAAGGTGGTCCAATGCCACGCCCCTTTTTACACCTCTCTGCAACGCAGCTCTGTGGCGCTTACTGGAGGTACCTGGTGGGCTAGTTGGACCCAAGGGACCCCCAGGGTTCAAGGGGACTTAATCCCCCAACTTACAATGCGCCAGAGGGCCCGTTTGCACAGTGGTGAAGGGAGGGGGTGGGGCCTGATGTGACAAGTGTGCAAACGCGCCCCGTGGCGCGTTTTAAGTTGGGGGATTAAGTCCCCTTGAATCCTGAGTGTCCCTGGGGTCCAACTGGGGTCCTACTTGCCCACCAGGTACCTCCAGTAAGCGCCACAGAGCTGCGTTATAGAGAGGTGTAAAAAGGTGCGGGGCCTCGGACCACCTCTCTGCTAGTTGGCCCCCAGGGACCCCCAGTATTCAAGGGGAATTAATTCCCCAACTTACAACACGCCACGGGGCATTTGCAGAGTGATGCACTGAGGGGGCGGGGCCTCCGGCGCGATGCCGGTTTATTTATTTTATTTCATTTTTTAGAAGGAGGGCTGTGCTGGCCCCCTTCTTTTCCTATTTTTTGGGCCCTGGGGACCCCATCCCCCAGGGCCTGAACCCTATTTTTTTTTTTTTTTTTTTAAATATACGGGAAGGGGGCCGCGTGGCCCCCCTCCTGAGGCAATTTTTGGCCCCGGGGACCCCATTCCCCAGGGCCGGCCTTTCCTTTTTTTGGGGGGGCCGGGTGGCTCCCCTCCCGGGCCACTTCTAGCCCGGGGACCCCATCCCCCGGGGCCTGGCCACTCCGTTGGTGACCGTGGGGGAAGCCCCAATGCCCCCACAGTCCCGCCGGCTCCCCGCCTCCTGCGGGAGCTGGCATTGCTTTTCCACAAGGGGAGCTGCTAACATGCAGCTCCCCTTGTGGAAAAGCAATCTGCTTTGGATTTTGGAAGTGAGAGCAGTAAACCTGCTCTCGCTGCCAAAATCCAAATCAGTATTTGCTATGACAGGGCGGGAGGCGCACGGCTCCTGCCCTGCCATAGCAAACAGCAGTGTCCCGGGGGTGGGCACCCCGGGACACTGCAGGAGCCGGCCCTGGGGGGTGGCGGTCCCCAGGGCCATCAAGGGCTCCAGGAGGGGGGCCACGCGGCCCCCCTCCCTACCAGGTGGTAGTCCCCGGGGCGCGGGGGTCCGTAACAGACCCCCGCATTTCCATATTTAGTGCCCTGGGGAGGTGGTGGTCCCCGGGGCGTGTGGGGGGGCTCGAGCCCCCCACACAGGTTTTTTTTTAAAAAAATAGAGCCCCGGGGAGGTGGTGGTCCCTGGGGCAGAGTGGGGGGATTGGGACCCCCCCACGCATTTCTTTTCACAGCCCTGTGGAGGTGCCGGTCCCCGGGGCTGCGGGGGCCCGTGCTAATTAATTGGCAGTGGCCCCACGACCTGGCCCACCCAGGGGCTTTTTGAAAACGAAGCGCGGGAGTCCGCGCATCGTTTTTTTTAAATAATTTCAGCGGGATTCGTGACCCCAACGCGATTTCCGCCAAAAATGGCCCTGGGGGTCCTTGTGGGACCCCCTGAGCAGGCCTAGGGGATCAGGGTGTTTCTACCCTGCCTCCTTTTATTGTTTTTTAACCTCTTTTTAGGTCTCGCCTACGCAGCGCGCAAGCGATGCAAAGGAAAAAACGTGCACGCGTTGCATTGCTTTCAATGGCAACGCGTGCACGTTTGGTGATTCCCTTGCGGGAGCGAGCAGCTGGCGCCATATGTTATCAATTACCGCGCCTTGCTGCTCGCTCCCGCAAGGGAATCGCGCAGGCCCCCTCCTCTCCCCCCTCCCCCTGCTGCCACGCGAGGCGCGCGCGCGCTTGTGCTTTTCCTTATAGCGCTCACGCGCGCACACCACTCGCAGGCTAGCAGATGACCATGCAGAGACTGCTTGTTTCTGAAAGGGGTGGATAGTGCGTGTGTGGGTGTGATCCAGCTAAAGCTAGACTGCCGGGCTCCAGTAGGACATGGGCTGAACTGCGCCAGGGCTCGGACTGGATTCAGCGCTGGCTGGCCCCATTTCTCTAACCACTGACGAGAACTGAAGAGTAGAAACACACACAGCATGAAGCACGACCAATGCACACAGAAGAAACAGATGGGCCGGCTGCAGCGAAGGATTTGTTGTCAGGACAGCAAGTGTACTCTCGGAGCGCGGAGAGAAAGAGACATACCCATGCAGTCTTAGAATAGCTGGTGAGAGCAATCCATCGACGCTTTTAAAGTTAGCAAGTCCCAGATGTAGAGTCTTCCAGGCAAAAGATGCCTTCCATCTTGGGAGCAGAGAGCTGTGCTATTCTACAAACCCAGTATTTATTGCTACTCCAAGTGGGTTACAGAGGGTGGAGTGTGTCCCATCCACACTTGTGGGGCTGTGCTGCGGCATGAACAGAGAGCGCCGAGAGATGTGGCGTCAGTTTGGTCTCGGTGTGCCAAGTGCCGGGCACGTGCAGTAGAATCCTTTTATTTACCAAGGTAACACATCATGGAACAAACCAACAACAGTGAAACCGGAGGTGGGTAGAAGGGGCGTTCCACCTTCAGTGTAACTGTAACACATGCACAATACTACAAACAGAACGGCCTTCCACGGGCCTATATACAAATGACCCTTCATAGTACGACATTCGTGCTTTCTCCTTCCTGTGCCTAAATGTTCACTGCATGCCTGGTGCTGTATGCTCGCTACCTGACCCACCACTGCAGCAGCGCTTTCTTTTCATGGACCAGTGTTTGTTGCAATTATTGAGAAGATGGAGACGAAAGGCTGCATTGAATGTCCTTGAGCAGCGATGAAATGACGTAGATGCGTGGTTCCGGTCGCCAGTGACGCAGGAGTGCCGCGGTTATGGGCAAGCAGTCACGTGACTGTGCAGTAAACGTTGCCTTGGTTACAGGGTTACAGGGTTATCAGGGGATTGAATAGGATTTGGCAATAGAAATGTGTTGGCTTTATACATGTTGTTACTGAAGTGCAGATTGGGACTACAATTTGCAAGGAATTGAGTGTATGTCCCCCTGAGTCACCGGTGCATTCGCTATATGAATTTATTTTGCATTTTGAAATTATATAGCACTTACTACCGCTGACGAGGCATGCAGTTAGCCTCCACACACCCTCTCATTCCATTCTGTGAATCCATTATGCTACGCAGGACCCTCTTGCCTGTCCTATTTAAATAGTAACACAGAACGTAGAACTTGTCTGTTTTGGAAGACTTGAACATGGGAGAACCATGCACGGCTACTCAGTGCTTAATTTGTAAAATATTAAGTGCAGGTGCTCAAATTTGTTTAGGAGACCACACCCCTTCCCCCGGCTCCACCCACTTCCTCCACTTGCTCCACCCACTTGTCTCCACCCACATCCTCAACTGCCACTGCTGAAAGCCAGATGTAATTCCGCATCTGAATTTTCAGCAATGGAGCCTTCCTTAAGTAAGGGTTTGATAGTAGATTCCCACAGCCCGAAAACTTTGAGAAAAATGTAATCAAAAAGTGCACTTAAAGCACAATTTTGGAATAAATTGGCTGAAATGACTAATGCACTGAAAGGGGACACCTATAATTACTACCTTATGGGCTCCCATCTTCCTATTGTTTATGCCTACGCTCCAAAATAAAATGCCATTAAAATGCCATGCCAGAGCTAACAGGGAAGGTTAAGTGATGGCAGTGAAGCAATAGTAATATAGCACATATAGACAGAGGCAGAGAAAGGATGAAAACTGTGAAGAAAGGAGCGAGAGCGTCAGGCAGATGGTACAGGGCAGTAATGTTGGAGTCACCGATGGTGCTAATTTTGAACAAAAGAAATCCAGGAGTTTTGTCACAATATTGTTGTGATGCGCAGGGGTTGTTCTTCTGGGTATCTGGGTTAGACAGTTCTTGAAAGATGCTGAAGATTTCTCTTATTCAGTCAGACCTGCTTGATGAATTTTGTAAATTAAGACTTTTGGCTCTCCTTATGGCACTATGGAGGCCTTACAGGTATCTTTTAGAGAGGGGCTATCTTCAGTTAAAATAGTCTTGTGCAACTTGCATTACAGGTTGAGACTGGTTTGTTTCAGCTCCACTGGCACCACATGGACCCATTTTTAGTGGATTTAATGCCAAATTTAGTGTTTCTTGTTTTGGTTGGTACCAACTCGCAGAGAGCAGTGATGTATTGTGGCATAGATTGTCCAGTAAGGCTTTAGTGCCATCCTAGTTGAGAAAGTTAGTTGTAACAACGTTCTATGTTACCTCAAGCTCGTCTGTGCTGACTTATCTAACACCTGGATGGCATAATTGCATATCTCTTTCTTTCAAACAAATGCCAGCAATTCTACAAACTTGTGTCCTAGTCCATTCGTGTATATCATATGGAAACATCTGCCATGAATGGTGCAGGTGTCATCAAGTCAAACTTAAGATGTGCTGAATGCTAATCATTGTGTATGTGACATTTATGTTTTTGAAAGGCATCAAGGAGGTTGGTGGTTTGAGGTGACAAATGTAACAAAATATGCACTTACTGGCACCCTCCATGGTCATTATTTGCAGCCCAACACAAGACATGTGTTGTTTACTCGGTATCAAAGTTCGATTGCCATTAAATATATAATACAATTTAACTTCAACACTTAGTGTTTGAAACAACTGAATATTTGAATTGAGGACTGGAAAACATCGGGTATTATACTGTCAGCATTCGTTTTTATTAGCACTCCAGACTTTACATTTACCCACATAAGGCTGATTTTGAAAGAGTTTTGCGGTCACAAAGGCTGGAATTTTCAAAAGGAAACAAAAAGTATAGAGGTGAGAAAAGGAAAAAAACATTAATGAAAGGAAAAGTGGAGAAAGGGTGACAAAAGGAAGGAAACCCCAACAGTCAGCCTCAGCAAACTGGAAATACGTTTTGTATTTTTTCATGGGCAAGCATTCAGAAGCCATTTTTTGTTTGGAGAATTTCTTTAAAACCCTATTTTATCATTAGCTACGAAAAAAGGTTTCTTAAGCACAAACTCCCCTGAAAACCTCAAGGGGCGGTGGGTCCCTCTTTGCTCACCGGCGCTTTACAGGGATGGTCAAAGAGGGAGGTATTTTCATTTTCTGGATAATCCCTTGTCTGGCATTGATAAGCAGTGTGACAAGCTGGCACCTGAGGGTACCACGAGAAGCTTGCATCAGGTAAGTGCGAGGACCCGTCCTCATCCTACACTTCCCATCGCTCTCTTTATATCTCTCTTTATCGGGCTCGTGGCCTGACTGCCGGAGACCATTAATTTGCACATAAATTCAATATCTCGCTCCAACATTAGACCACTTAAATCCTTTGTCTTTGCTACTAATTGGCCTGTGACAGTCACACTGTGCAAAACGAACTTGCATCACCGAGCGCCAGCCGCACACCAAAGCTTCCAGGACAAACCAATCAAACCTTTCATTGACTTGTACAGACATGGCAGACACTGAACATTGCAAAATAAACAGATGCCACATTTCAGGTGCCCGTGAAGAAACTGCGGTCAGAAAACATTTAAGAACAAGCAGATTCCACCGTTCAATGACCTATGTGGCACGCTCAGGTAAAAGCAGAGTTAGTTACTTACTTGATTACTGACTTTAAGAGGTTTGCTGCTGCACGCTATGCTGCTACTTCAGTTAATTGTGCCGGACTGCTGGCTAGTGCGTAGTGCGTGCCTCATGACGATATGCATAGCTGCCAAGGTTTCAGATTGCTATGTGTGACATTTTCAAAATTTCAGTGTAATAATGAGTGACATTCCAACAAATATGAGCGACACTTTCTCGTGAGCAAAATCAAGCAATGAAGACGAGGGAATCATATAGATATCAGAAATTGCACCCATTTCAGTATAGCTGCTAATGTTTCAGATTGCTTATGTGTGACATTTTCATAGATTCAGTGGATTTATGAGAGTCATTCAACGACTATATGTGTGGCACTTTCTTGCGACCAAAATCGTGCAATGAAGTCCATGGAAATAAACACATCAGAAATCACACTCATTTGAGCAAGAAGAAAGTCGAACTCTAATCACCTGACTTACCTCTAACTTAGCAAATCTCACTGCGCTGGGAAAATAAAGGCTGCTGCTTCATAGTGCCACTGTCAAGCACGGATATTAAACACTTTTCACTAATAAATCAGCAAAACTGCTAGTTGAGACAAAACTTCCACCTTAGATGGCCCTTCATTTACAGCACAGACAGACAAGTTAGTGTGCCCATTTCCAAGGCGCGCGGCTATTCCGTGCTTGAGTCCCCTCTCCATTCTTGTAACACAAACTTTTTAAATGTCAGCAGTAGCAGATTAATAAATGAATATCTGACTTACCTGAATCTCTTTACAGCTGTCAGAATGATCTACCGAGAGGAGCTGCAGGCGTGGCTCCGCGTGGATCACTAGCCTGTCTCTTGTTCAGAGTCAGACAGTCAGCCATGTTGCAGTGCAGCCTCAGCCTGTGCCACCTGCTCCCACTACGAGACTCACGCTGGCGTGGTGAGTCCAGGGCATAAGTTGGGCTCTGCCTGGGCAGGGCACGCACAGCAACAGAACAGGTCCAGGTCAGGAGGAAGTGAGCAGGTGGTGGTCAATCCTTAAACACCGGCTTCCTCCTTTAACTCTAGGCCTTGCAGCAGTGGATTGATTTCCTGGGTGCTTTGGGGCCCGACTGGCAGGCAGGAAATTCAACATCCTGCCACAGAATGCGCGCCGACCGGACATGGCTCCTCCGCAACAGTGTGTCCATGTGGGTCCCGACGTGACCCGGGGAGCTGTAACAGAAAGCAGGTTTGGCGGCGCTAGTTTAAAGAGCTTCTTGGTATAAGCCTTCAATGCCACAAAAACAGTCCGGGTAATTGATGCGTTTCGTTAGAAAGATAGGTGCCTCTGCAGAGATAGTATTGTCCGGGCACCGACCCTCGCGTAAAGTACGGGAAGTGTGCGAATCCTCAATCCGCTGCCCCTGCTTGCCCCTGATAACATTTATATAATGAAAGCAATACCCTACACTGACTTTCCACTCAATACCTGGAAGTGCTGCGCCTTTTCAAATCACGCGAGTGCACTAAAGCAGGCACAATTCATCTTACAAGAGGAGCAGTTTTAACACCGCGATAAGGATCTGTGTCTGTGTCACTAAGGTTACACACGCTCCTGCGGCTGCACAAATCCAGCCCAAACAGTGGTCCGTCCGCCCACCGGCAAAACAGAGGGAAGGCATGGATTTATTATCAGTTCAGCTCTTCACCAGAAAGACAGAGTTTCAACAATCGTTTATATTGGCTGACACTACACACGTTGTGCAGCCGTTGATGTGAGTTGTAACTTGGCCCTGACTTCTAGACCCGGCCCTGATAAATAAGTGCCGGTGCTAAGCACCGGAAAGCACCGGCACAAATTAAGCACTGCGGCTACTCCGGAAAGTTCTCTAATACTGGAAACCCTTTGAAAAGAGAAGGTTTTGAGGGTAGCAGAGGTCGGCCCTTCTAATTAAGTTCTCACTAAAGGTTTTGGAATGTTAGGAGCAGTCATAAAAAATAGCCAACAGCACAAGAAAGTGAACCCTGTCTAGACACCAGTACAAGTGATATTGTCTCAGAGCGAGAAGCGTGCTGGGAAGTCGTCAGACACTGCAAACTAGCTGAGGTCATTATGCGAACTATTCTGGGAAAGTAACTTTCAAAAGAGTTGTGCATGTTTGCGTCAAACTGGCTGATGCTTTCTTTCTGAGGGGACAGGGAAATGTACTTTTTAAATGGGATAGGGTGGACACATTTCAGTGGGGCTGCTAGACTTTACTTGGTCTGGTCCAACTAATAGGGACAGGGACTGGGAGTCTGTGCTTCCTATCCATGCTTCTGTTCTCCCACTGCAACAATACTTCCACTACACACTCAGTGAGACATACAATGGCAGCACTTTGAACAGGAGTCATTTCTGGGCCCTACTTCAATGTCTATCATCCCTGGTCACGACTCTATATTTTGGCTTCAGACAGTCTGGGATGGCTCTGTGCTAGGAGGGGTACAGGGATATGTTAGGTCCTTTATCACACTTCTCTGTTAGAAGAAATTTTGTGTCCCCAAACCAGCTGATAGAGATCTGTGACCAGCACTATAGTAGCTGAAAAGATGAAACACTGCAAGTCTGGACAGCCTGCAGAATGAGTACAGGTGGAATGATAGACAAGAAGGCCCTGCACTCAATCAGATTCAAAGGCCACCCCATGTCTGTGCGGCTATAAGGCTTATAAGGTCCCAAAGGTGAGACCTATTGGCTATGCCAATGCTTGTTTCTGTTTTCTTGTGACTCGGTTCTACAGAGTCACAAGATGGCTGCCAACACTTCCTGGTTTGGAGTGTTGGCAGCCATTTAGAATGAAGCTCGTGGTCGGGAGGGTTCCTCGGCCACAGATATCGAAACTTTTCCTTTTTCCAATTTCTCAGGAACTACTGAACGGATTTACACCATTTAAAAAAAAGGTCTCTTTCTGAACCAAGACCTACCTTTTTGCCAAATTTGGTGTAATTCCATTCAGCATAGACTGTAGCTTTGTCTAAAGTTTCCTATGGAAAATAACATGGGGAAAACGCGTTTTGGGACCCCCCTTTTTTCTTGGCCCCCGCTTGACGAATCACCCTGAAACTTTCAAGACAGGAGCTGACCGGAGCGCCCCACTAGTTTTGAAAATTTCGCGAAGATTCGTCAACCGGCGCCAAAGTTATTGGGAAAACAAAAAACACTTTTCCTATGGAAACTAGGTACTAACTATAACTACCTACTGTCGACATATATATTCCCAAACAAAAAGTCACCTTGCTTTGAGAACGCCAACACAGTTTGAGGTAAAACCCTTCTTTATTGCAGGTATGCCAAACAGCGCGTTACTCCTCCATGACAAAAAGCGCCATACGCGTTTCGGGCCTCTGCCCTTGATCACTGGCATGCACACAGACCCCCACAGCTGCTCATACTTATGCCATACTCTCCGCCCCTAAATAGCCAGTGCATTATGGGTTATGGAGTTCCTTGCCATACTGGAATTTTCCTCCGAAGTGGTAGCAGCCAGTGCTGTGTCCATTTTAACAATATATCCCAAGTGGGCTGGCATGGAGGAAAACTACAATGTCTCGCACAATGTCCACGCCCACAATAGATGGTCCTCAAACTCCACGAAACCCCAGTGACGGGTCCGCGGCCAGCAGGATATGCGGGGGGCATTCTCGCGACGAGGAGCGCCGCATTTTAATTCCCAAACAAAAAGTCACCTTGCTTTGAGAACGCCAACACAGTTTGAGGTAAAACCCTTCTTTATTGCAGGTATGCCAAACAGCGCGTTACTCCTCCATGACAAAAAGCGCCATACGCGTTTCGGGCCTCTGCCCTTGATCACTGGCATGCACACAGACCCCCACAGCTGCTCATACTTATGCCATAGTCTCCGCCCTAAATAGCCAGTGCATTATGGGTTATGGAGTTCCTTGCCATACTGGAATTTTCCTCCGAAGTGGTAGCAGCCAGTGCTGTGTCCATTTTAACAATATATCCCAAGTGGGCTGGCATGGAGGAAAACTACAATGTCTCGCACAATGTCCACGCCCACAATAGATGGTCCTCAAACTCCACGAAACCCCAGTGACGGGTCCGCGGCCAGCAGGATATGCGGGGGGCATTCTCGCGACGAGGAGCACCGCATTTTAATTCCCAAACAAAAAGTCACCTTGCTTTGAGAACGCCAACACAGTTTGAGGTAAAACCCTTCTTTATTGCAGGTATGCCAAACAGCGCGTTACTCCTCCATGACAAAAAGCGCCATACGCGTTTCGGGCCTCTGCCCTTGATCACTGGCATGCACACAGACCCCCACAGCTGCTCATACTTATGCCATAGTCTCCGCCCTAAATAGCAAGGTGACTTTTTGTTTGGGAATATATATATATATATATATATATATTCACTGAAAAAAACATAGGTTTCAGACACGTTATAGTTACAAATTAGCATTTAAAAACCTTTGAAATTCACTGAAAAAACCATAGGTTTTAGGGACAGTTATAGTTACTTGGACATTGCACTCGTACAAAACCCGTGAAATTCCCCCGTTATAGTTAGTTCAGCTAACTATAACTCGCGCCCCGCAATGCACTGCTGATGACGTCACATATTACATCACTCATGACATGGTCAGTGACATCACTGATGACATCACTGATGACATCTCAAATGACATCACTGATGACATCATCCAGTGACTGTGTGTTTCTCTAAAGTTTAAATATTTTTAATATATATAGGAAAAGACGTATTGAAGAATGAGTGGGTGTGTAAGTGTCTGTATGGATGATTTAGTAGGTGCGTGACTGACTGTATA
>CAWUFW010032456.1:0-13912 GCA_963921515.1 Calotriton arnoldi | reverse complement strand
CAGGCCACATCATCAACCCTATTTTCTCCTCCAACAACAGGATCACTACCACCCACATGACCCTGTTCACATGGTCTGACCACTACATCATACATTTCAAGATACCCGCCCACTAAGCCACTCGACCAGAAAAACACAAAGCACCATCAAGATACTGGGGTAAAATATCATAATTAAACTAGACTGAGACCCTTCAGAAATTCCCACCCAAACTCACCTGGAACCGCTATGTTGAAACTAAGCTCTTCAATAAGAGGGCCACTGACTCCGCCAACCACACCACTCTCACCAGAAACAAGACCTATAAAAACAACAAATGACCAAGCTGGCACACGAACGGCCTCAGGGAGTCCAAGCACCACAAACAACTTGAGAGAAAATGAAGACTTGAGAACAACACCACCTCAAGATAAACATACAAAGATTTCCTTAACCTCTACCACCATGAACTCTGTAATGCAAAGAAAAAGGCCCGAACTCTCAAACTTGAAGTTAGCTTCAACAATGTCAAATAACTCTTTACCATTGTCAAGGAGTTCCCCAATCCTGCAGCTGCCAACAATGAAATTACGCCATTCCAGGCACTCTGTAACAATCTCTCAAACTTCTTCAAACAAACAATTGCCAAGATATACAACACATTTGACCCAAGGTACCAAACAGCAGCTAATCAACTGGGGGCCCCTCTAAAGTGAAGAAATCACCATCTTGATGAATGCCATCCAATCAGGATCCCCCTCAGACCCATGCCCTCAATTCATATGCAACCTTGGAAGAACCATCATCTCCCCCATGCTCACTGCTATCATCAACACTTCCATAACCACTGCCATCTTCCTGTCGTGCTGGAAAAATACAGAACTCAATGCCCTATTGAAGAAACCAACAGCGAACCCCTAACCCTCAGTAGCTACAGGCCCATCTCGCTCCTGCCTTTTAGGGCTAAAATCATGGAGCCAGCTTGCAGCCCACCTAGAACTCCATCAACTCTTAGACAGCTCTCAATCAGGCTTTTCCACCAGCCACAGTACAGAAACAGGCCTCATTGAGGCCATAGATGATTTCAGCAGCATTCTCGACCTAGGAGAAACTGCCACACTCATCCTTGTTGACCTCTCCACAACTATGATATGGTCTCCCACATATCACTCATCAGAAAGCTTCAGCACATGAATATCTGCGGAACGGCCATCAAGTGGATATCCACCCTCCTCAAGGACAGAACTGAATGAGTTGCACTTTCCCCCTAAAACTCAGGCCTAAGAAACTCATCTGCAGAGTCCTTCAAGGATCATCGCTCAGCCCGACACTCTTCAATCTCTACATGATGCCCCTCGGGGACATCATCAGAGCCCACGGCATCAACATAGTATTGTACGCTGACGACACACAGCTCATCCTCTCACTTACAAACTCAACCAACACCGCCAAAGCAAACTTCTCCAACTACATGATAAACATTGCTGCTTGGGTAAAAAACAACTGCCTCCAGCTCAATACAGACAAAAAACACTCCTCCAGGATGCCTCTTGGTCCCCTCCAAACTTGGCCCCACACCAGCCCCAGCGGACAATGCCAAGAACCTTGGGATCATCCTGGACACCAATCTCACCATGAGCAGTTAAATCAATGCAGTCTCCTTTTCATGCTTCCACATCCTACAAATGCTACACAAGATTTTCAAGTGGATCCTACTGAACACCAGGCGAATGGTCACCTATGCTCTTATCACAAGTAGGCTTGATTATGGAAGTGCCCTGTACATCAGAATCCCAGTCCACGTCCTACTCCAACTCCAAACCACCCAGAATGCCACCACCAGACTCATCCTGAATGTCCCACAAAATAACCACATCCTTCTACACAGAGAAACAGCCTTTACCACACAGTCATTACTACAACATGCAGTTACCAAAAACTCATTACAACGCATGCTCCTTCTTTAAAATTTCCATGAAGTGATATAGGTTTGTGTGATGTTTGCCTATAGATTTGTTGAAGGAGGTGTGCCATCCCTCAATGGCATTGCTAGTCTTCACACCTCCCTCTAAGCAGGTCCGGCAGCAATTCCACCAGTCAATAGGGAATCTTGGATTCCTCCTGTGACCCGACCCGCTTAGGTGGCAAATCAAAGTGTCTTCAAAATAGTTTAGTAATGGTGCCAATTTCTCCTCGTTTTGTGAAAAATAGTCAGATTTAGCAACTGATGTGTAGAACTCATCTACACACACAGGAGGTATGAAGTATAAGGCAGTAAGTTTACGTAATTCAAATTGCAATTTCCTGTCAGACATATAATCCTCAACTAAGCATGTTTGTTGATTTTACTCCAATATGCCTGTGACAAAGTAGAAAAAACATCCTTGAATTTAGGTGCTGGGGTACAATTTGCAAATGGTGTTAAGACAATTACCACTTTCCTATGACTTTTATGTAATGTTTTGGATTTTACCACTATCAAAAATTCAGTTTATATGAGGATTGTTTGTCTGGGAGTAAACTGTATACTAATTTTATGGCTGTGTTATTTTTTTAGCATGAATAGTGTATATCTCAGGTGTTACCAGGTTATGGGATTTTTCAAAAATGAGTTCTCTTTTTAGAGGGTTTTCTTTGTCACACAGTCAGAAAGTTTCATTAGTGAAAGTAATAGCTAGTTCTGGGGGAATAATGATACCTGGAAATGTTTGTGGGGTCACAAGTTGGGGATTACTTGCTTGTTCTTGCCTCTGGATCATCCTTGTAAGGTTGGGAATTGCGGGCATACTACTAGCTACATGAGAGGGAATATTTTGTGCAAGATTTTTAATTGTTGAATATTTTCTCATACTTCTATCTCCATTGCCGAGAGAGAGTGGTTATGTTCAGAGGTGCCTTCAACACAGTCACCTAGAGTGCAATGGGATGAAACATTTTGCACACACCTCGAAAGACTTCAGTCAGTCTATCCTTGCATTAAAGATAGTCACCATATTTCAGAAGTTGGTTTCCCCTTTATGATTTCACATACATAGCTTGTCTTGCTGCAGCCATTACTGTTGAATCTGTTGAGAAAAAAGAAACAGGAAGTGTAAGTTACAGTGTTTTTGGTATAGTTTTATTTTTTATCCTATGCTACTTTGCCTGTTTGGAAAAAACATGCACATTGTTTTGTTAATTTTGTCATTCTGTGGAGAATATGAACACATTAGATTCCTTGTACAAACTGTGACGTTCCATTGCTGATTAGCAAAATTTACTTAGGAAAAAAAGTTAATTGTTTATGGAAAGGTGAGATTTATTTACCTGTACTATGGTCTGTCTTGTTACTTTAGAAGGAGGAGTGTGAGTTCAAAATTCTGACTTGGACTTTGTGATTTTCTCCTTTCAGTGCTGTCAGTTTTCTGGTTGTGGAGATAATAACATAACAAAAAATAGCTTTATATCCTTTGGTATTGTTAGGTTTTGGTTTGTTTGTGACTTATTTTTTTGATGCTCACTTACTTCAAATTCGGTGATGCCTCCTGATTTTTTTTGTTTGTAAAGATGTGAATTTACAGGCTTTCCACTGTATTTGTACTATCTGTTTAGCACTGAAAGTAAATTTAAAAACAAAAGTGTACTTAACTTTTTGAGTAGTATTTTAGTCACCCACCCTTTCACCATCCAGAACCTGCCCTGAGATATTACCCCATCAGATTTAGAATAATACATTTGCCCCTACTCACTGTCCAACACCTGCCCTGAAGGATGCCCCCAGCAGAGTTTGACAAGTAATTTGGCCCCCAAGTCACTGTCCAGCACCTGCACTGTGGGACACCTCCAGCAGAATAACAATAGTAATTTTTCCTCCAAGCATTGTCCAGCACCTGCCCTGAAGGACTCCCCGAATGGAAGTAGATTAGTAGTTTTGCCACCAGTCAAAGTCCAGCACCTGACCTGAGGGATGGCCCCAGATGATTTAGAATAGTAAATTTGCCCACAGTCACTGTCCAGCACATGCCCTGCAGAATACACCCAACGCAGTCAGAATAGTAACTTTACCCCCAGTCACTGTCCAGCACCTACCCTGAGGCAGCCCCTAGCGGAGTTAAAGTAGTAATTTTGACCCAGGCACTGTACAATACTTGCCCTGAGAGAAGCCCCTAGCAGAGTTAGAATAGTAAATTTGGCCCCAGTCAGAGTCAAACATCTACCCTGAGGGAAACCAACAGTGGAGTCAGAATAGTAATTTTGCAACCAAACACTGTTCAGCACCTGCCTTGAGGGATGTGCCCACTGGAGTTACAATAGTAAATTTGTCCCCAGTCACTGCCCAGCACCTGCCCTGAGGGACGCCCCCAGAGGAGTCAGAATATTCATTTTATCCAAGTCACTGTCCAACACTTGCCCTAAGGGACATCCCAGAGTAGTTTGAATAGTTAATTTGCACCCAGTCACTGTCCAGCACCTGCCCTGAGGGACGCTCTTAGTCAGTAAGATGATGTTCAAAGCACTGAAACTTTTCAGACACTCATCCCAGTCACTATTAGATCTGGGTTAAATCCATCATTGTTCTTCTGCTCACTTCACCACCCCAGTTCAGACCCAGCCATATGCAAATCAGTCTTGACCCTGTTCTTCATGGGAACAGTCCAGCCCGAAGTGCCAGGCCAGGTCTTCCCTGCACCGGAAACAAGCTTCCTGAAACCGGTTTTGGGGTAACACCCCTCATCAGTTAAGCTAGCTGGAATCCAGTGGCAAAGTGAGCAAGGGACCCCCATCTGTCATACCTTGCCAATGTAGGGCAAACTATGCAAAAACAATAAGATGATGTATGGAGCACTGAACCTTTTCAGACACTCACTCCCAGTCAATATTAGATCTGGGTTAAATTCATCATCGTTCTTCTGCTCACTTCGCCACCCCAGTTCAGACCCAGCCAAATGCAAATCAGTCTTGACCCTGTTCCTCATGGTATCAGTCCAGCCCAGACTGCCAGGCCAGGTCTTCCCTGGACCGGAAATAAGCCTCCCTGGACCGGTTTTGGGGTAACACGCTCATCAGCCAGGCTAGCTTGAATCCAGTGGCAAAGCAAACCACAATGGAAATTCCAAAGGATCACACACCAGACCATGAGGAAACTTGTAATCTGGCACTCGACTATGGAATTGTGGGAGTGAAGCGGTGGCATGCCACCCTACTCCTGCACCTGCCAAAGTTGTAATCAGGCCCTATGTTTTCTTGTAATGTTTTCTCAGCAAGAGTCAAGGGTCCCGTTGAGACTTTAGGTGTCCATCTTGAAGAAGGTGGCATAAATGAACATGGTATGGCTCTCCAAAGGATCAGGACCCATGAGCTGGGTTCTTTTTTTGGAGCTTAAGGATCTGTTGCTGTAACACTGTGCTCTGGACCCTTGTGCTTCAGTGCGACTATGGCGGGATTGGGCCATCCACTTCTTTGGATGCTGCCTCATGGGGCCCCTTGAGTGTAATTTTGACCAGCTAGGTATGGTTGGTGTACCCACCCCATACCCAGGACGCTAGCTGGGAAGGTGATTTGTGGAGACCCTTTACCTCTCGCTTCTGATGAGGTGTAATCCAATAGGTTGACCTTAGAAGGTTTGTGAAGCATTTTGGGGAGAGGAGGACAGAGCTGAATGCTCTGACCTCAGCGGAGAGTTGGGGGCTTATTGCGTGGTGAGTAAACAAACTGAAACAGCTGATCGTTGGTGGATTTATCTACTAATTTGTTTCTGGATTAGTGTGAGGCACATGGAGCTCTAGGGTTCTTTTGATCCCCTCACCCAAAAGCCTAGAAGGTCCAGCTTAAACCACTGGAGCATTCGCCCAGTTTTGGAACTATAGGCGGGCCTCCATTTGGAGGAGGCCTGAAAGACATTGAAGATGGGGTCCTTTTTGATCTGTGGCACACCCTGGTGGTTTGGGCACAGGGATCTGGTTGCTGGCTTTCAAGCACAGGTGGGGGCCTTCCTGTTCCCTAGTTAGACTGTCTTCCCCCCGGGGGTGCAGTCATCCAACCCGCCTCAGGGGATCAACATCCAAGGGGGCCCATGGCCTCCTATGAGCATCTGGATGGAGAACTGCATGTTTGGGGGGTTCTGGGGTTTGTTCTGTGTGTAGGATTATGTGAGGGTAGTGTAGGAAGCTGGCTCTGTATATACTATACTAAAGTAAGGTATAGTGTGCACAGAGTCCAGGGAGTCCCCAGAGTCCCTGGACTCTGGTATAGCAGAGGCTAAATTAGGTAAGTACTAACAGCTCTCTTTATGGTAGTGTGGGGGAGAAGTTAGGCTTATCCAGAGGGTGTGTTAAGCATTTATTGTATTCACTCAATCAAGACTGATGGCACACACTCAGTGAAAGAATCCAGACCAATTGGGAAGTATAAAAAAGGTATACTTGTATTTTATTTCTAGAACCAAGCAAGACTTGGTACAAGTAGGTAAAGTGTGCTTTCAATTGTAAACCTTCACATAGAAATGCAATTGGGAATGGATTTTCAAATATTACAGGTTGGTATGATTTCAAAAAGCAGCTTAAATTACACAGCAATTACTTTCAGAATACTTTTTGATTACTTTCAGATTACATTGACTACTTGGGGTGGTATGTCTACGTACCACAGCGAGGGATCTCAAAATACAAGGTAAGTAAGACGTTTTAGTCTTTGCAGTTTAGTTATCTTTTCTCCATACAAACATCAGTTCAACACAACATTTTAGGCCCAAAATCTCATAACATGGGTTTCTAATGTCAAAAATGGTTATCAGTTTTACAGGTAAGTAATTGTCTCATGAGTGGGAGTTTTGGAGGTTAGGACCAGGGTTCCCCAAGGTCTAGGTAGGCACTCAAGTTTTACCACCAGCGGCACTGGGGCGGCCAGTTGCAGAGTGCAGGGGCCCAGTGTTAGCCAATAGTGTATTCTGCAGCACACATAGAAAAAGGAAGACACCTCTTAAGATTGCTTCTGTATAGGAAGATGCTCCTTCCTGCACCAAAAAAATACCTGCATTAATGGGGGCAACCTTGCACCATGGGACAAGGGTGCCTGTGTTGCTGCTCGGCTGCCAAAACAGCACTAGTGCAGGCAGAAAGGACAGGAATGCACCGTATTGTATAAACATGGTGCATTTCTGCCCTTCAACTTGTAGGGCAGCTTAGCAAGGTGACTTGTTAATATGCCCTATACCAAAATCCTGTAAATGAGGGCCTCAGACTACTCCAGCAGGGTAAGGCTGCTGGCTTTGTCTAAAAAAGGCTCCACATGGCCGGGAACCTTTTTGCTGAGTTCTTGTTGAATCGGAGTTGCTGCTGCAGAGAAGCTCTGAGGGGGTAAACCTGGTTATTCAGCCCAGCGTACCCTGCATGGATTGGCTTGGCAGATTTGTCCCAATTGTTTAGAGGGCTTGGAGCTCACAAAGGTTTTATGTTCCACCTTTCAGAATTGATAGGAGAAGTCCATTTAAACACAACAAAATGTCCCAGGCCCTCAGGAACAGCACTTGGGGATAAAGACTCACTCCAGCCAAGGTCACCAGCAGGGTCAGGTAAGATCCAGTTGGAAGTGGTTTATTAGGCACTTGAGGAAAATGACCTCTTGCAGCTTGTTGTGTAGCTTGTCTACACTGGAAACCAGCCAACTGAGCCTTGGAGTCGACTTCTTTATCCTGGTTATAAATTGTAGCAGGACTGGCCCACAATGTTTCCTCAATGATATCAAACAGCAGATGCAGTCCTACATATATTCGTCTACAGTTCCACTGTTTTCTGAAGAAGGTGCCATGGGGTTTCAAACTGATGCCTGGCACTAGCTTGTGGGTGGAGGTGACTCCAGCGCCCTTGCCAACCAATAGGATAAAGGTTCCTGGGAGTATCCCTACCCACTTTTGCAGCAGTTCATTTGTGCACTACTGCAAATACTCACACATTGCCACTCATTCACTAAATCTAAAATGGAGAAACCCTTTTCGCTTTTTGCAGAGCAAGAGTGCTCAACCAGAAGTGTGCCCAGGATAATGAGAATCACCTCTCTTGTGGTCACTCCAAAGCAGTTCTGGGGTGTTGGAAAGTGGTTTATTAGTGGGGATAAGTAGGGATTTACCACTAGTAATAAGACAACTATCACAATAATAGGTTCAGTCAAGGTCTTAATCCCTTGCTCAACCCTTGGTAGCTGGCAATGAGCAGGCAGGCTTAGCTTACAAGACAGGCTTGTGAGACACAACACAAAATAAAATTCCAAAACCAATTTATAATAATAGGAAACATTTTTAACTTTAAAATTACACCAAAATGAAAACATCTAATGTAGGGAACTGGAGATATGTTTTTTTCAAGAATAAACACTTGCTAGCGCTTAAAAAACAATAATCCCACTTTGGGACATTTGGTAATGCTTGACCAGGACAGAGTCAAATTTTGAGGCTGACCGCGATGGAGCTCTGGTCGGATGCACTAAGTGGGAAGACTCGGTCCAAATTTTACCTTTACACTTTGAAATTTTTCAGGAGATTTGTCTCTTGACATCAAGTAAGGCACTTCGTCAGGCTGGATTCGCTGCAGGTGTGTCAGCTTGGTCCAGTGTGATCTCTCTGTCAGCTCCTGGAAATCTTGAGCTCTGGAACTTTCAGTGGGACTAATTTGAAATCCAGGCTGTGTTGTAGTTCATCGGGGGGTCACTACGTGGAGCTTTTTCCAAACGTTTCACCTATCCAAGGGTCGAGAAGATATGTGATGGTCCCTGGGATGTTGGGACTACAATTTTAACAGTGCACCTTGCCAAATCCTTAAATGTCCACTGGATGCACTCCAGGATGGTGAATTTATGGTGGAGATGATGCAGGTGGGCTCTGCTAACCTATAGCCTGCAGGGAGTCAACTTTTTAAACCTTTTGAAACCAGGTAAGATCCTTAGGGCTGTAGTACCATATTGTGCAGTGCAGCAAATGTAGTCCTTCAGAGTGCAGTCCTTTCGGTGCAGATCAGGGTTCCTTCAGGGAAGTCCTTATTCTCCTTTCAAGAACAGTAGATCTGATTTGCCATTCAGCTCTTCCATATTTATTCAGTTTTCCTGGGTGTCAGGCAGGGAGTACCCCTGACCAATGGGATGCAGTGTGCCATCCAGGTGTATGACCACTTGACCCATTCTAGAATAATATTCTTGGGGGATTTTAACCTATGGGATAATGGCACACTTGGGAACCACTTAAGAGATCTTAATCAAATCTGTGAGAGTTTTAATCTGTCTCAGCTTGTACAAGGCCCAACCCATCAAGAAGGTCACCTATTGGATCTGCTATATGCTGACCAAGCAGAGACAGAGGTTCTCAATATTCTACCCCAGAGCTGGTCCGACCATTCGCTAGTCCACTTTAAAGTATCTTTACCTAGAATAGGGCAAAAAAACGTCAGCTCAACTGCCTTTCGGATGGGCAGGGACTGGGCTAAACTAGCGAAAAACAGCTCAGTTCCACTTCTGTCAAAGGAAACTTCTTTTTTCTCCGACTACTCAGTAGATAGAAACTACCAAACCCTATGTAAGGATATTACAGATGCCTTGGACGTAAAAGCCCCTCTAAAAGGAATGAAGGTTGGTCGTAAACCCTCAGCCCCTTGGTACACTGAGGAATTAAAACTTTGGCGTAAGACGTGCAGAAAGGCTGAGAGGAGATGGCGGAAGTCATATTCCGAGGTGGACAAATTAGTGCTGAGGGTTGAGCAAGCACGCTACAAGGAGGATATTGCTAAGGCCAAGGCACTTTATATAGCCGATTCCAATATAAATGCCTCAAACAGCACTAAAACCCTTTTTAAGATTGCAAGAGATCTCACTAATCCCGCTTGTTTTAGCAACAAAGTGGTGGCTTCACAACAATTATGTGACAAGATTGCCACTCACTTTGAAGACAAGGTTGCTAAAATTGTCGGAGGTCTGACTCAGGATAATATCAGTGACAAAGACATCTCACCCCACTCACTTGCAGGGGAACCATGGGCAGATACATCCCTAGAATGCTTTCCACTATTTACCATGGAGCTTTTTGATAGGACTGCACAAAGTGTTTCCTCAGGATCCCCCCTAGACCCTCTCCCATATAAGGTCTGGAAGTCCTGGGGGCAAGAGCTTTTCCATCGGCTACGTTTGATTTGCAATCAATCCCTAGAGGAAGGAGTGGTCCCGGGAATTTGGAAGCAGGCAGTGGTAACTCCCCTGCTAAAGAAACCATCTTCCGATCCCACGGACCCGGCTAACTTTAGGCCTATATCTCTTCTGCCATATCCTATAAAAGTCTTGGAGAAACTAGTTAGTAAGTCTCTGTCATGCTATCTGGAGGAGAACAACCTCCTAGATAGGGATCAATTTGGATTCCGCCCAGGTCATGGGACAGAAACAGCTCTGGCAACTGTAATGAATAACCTTCGTCGGCGAGCCGACAATGGGAACGCCTCGATACTAGTACTGTTAGATATGTCGGCCGCCTTCGATACCGTAAGCCATGCAGTGCTGCTGGAAAGATTGGAAAGGATAGGGGTGAAAGGCCGAGCATTGAAATGGCTACAATCATATCTTACAGAGAGACAGCAGATGGTCTCAATGTTGCCATATGCCTCTCACAAATCCCAGGTCTGCCATGGGGTGCCACAAGGTTCGGCAATTAGCCCCATCCTCTTCAATATATATCTGCGCCCACTGATTGCCCTAATAAAATCATTTGGGATCGACCTGGTTAATTACGCTGACGACACTCATCTAGTTTTCTCCATAGAAAGGAAAGATGCAGTGACTATGGACATCTTCCAAGAATGTATGTGCCAAACTTCTAGCTGGCTTAAGGAAAACTCCCTGCAATTTAATAAGGAAAAAACAGAAGTGGTGTACTGTGGTGGGGCCAAACTGACACACCAGATACCGATGGAAATTAAACTCTCACCTGGGGATAAATCTTTGTCCACAGTTAAAACGGTCCGTAATTTAGGTGTCCTAATTGATGACAACCTCCAGATGGCATCACAGGCCAATAAAACAACTAGTGTCTGCTTTGCCATTTTAAAGGCACTGCGGAAGATCCTCCCCTTACTGCCAGTGGAAACTAGACCCTTGGTAGTAAGAAGCACCATTCTATGCAGACTGGACTACTGCAACTCCCTATATTTAGGAGCCCCGCAATATATCCTGCAGGGGTTGCAGAGAGTCCAGTCTATGGCAGCCAAGTTGGCGCTAGGAAGACAACGTAGGGCTTCTACTACGTTGGCTCTAAGAGAACTACATTGGCTGCCAGTTAAGGAAAGAGTGAGTTTTAAATCTCTATACATAGTGTATAGAGCGGCACATGGCCTGGGCCCCCTTCCTATGCAGGATAGATTCACGTGGTATAAACCGACCAGATCCCTTCGATCCTCTGGTGCCAATCTAGTCAACACCAACAGATTAAAAAAATCCAGGATGGGAGGAAGAGCTTTTAGCAACACGGCCTCTCGCCTATGGAACGAACTCCCACAAGAGATCAGACAAGCTGACACTCTGCTATGCTTCAGAAGGAATCTGAAAACATGGCTTTTCCCCAGGAATGCCAATATCATTCCCTAAACGTGTGATGCTCTGTAGACTGATGAATTCCTCTGTTATGTGATAGCGCCTGGATACCCGTAGGGTGACAGTTGCGCTCTATAAATACGCAATACAATACAATACAATACCACTTCCTCCAAAGTATGGCAGATTCTTGTGCCAGAAAGCACTATTCTTCCAAAATCCAAAATGGAGAAACTCTTTCCTGGAGGGTTGGATATGGTTAAGCCAGCCCACTGGTGTGGCTAAGATTCTCCCATTCCAGCCCCTTCACTCATCTAATTATAGGGGCTCATGTGTGGCTGGGGTTGCAGGATGTGGGGTGAGCCTGTGCTGTCCTAAAGTGTCATTCTCCATTTGAAGACCAGTCTGGCTATGCCACCCCTGTCCTGCCTTTTGCATCTGCAGCTGCAGTCCTCCACCCACGGAAATACTTTGTCTTATTAGCAGGCCACTGCACAACTCATTAGTACAGCTCGGCTCAGCCTCGCAGAGGCTAGCAAATCAGGAGAAGGCAGCTGGAAGGCTGGATTTTGGATTACAGAAGAGAAAGTTCTATAACTTCTTTGCTGTAATAGTTTTGATAAAACTAATAGTGGCAAGTTGTTGGATTTATCATAACTATCATTTTGAGTCCTTAAATGAAGTTTCTAGCTCGCTCCTGTTAATATTTATACTTAAATGCAATATGCCTATGGTGCTGGTTTCTACAATGGGGAAAAATGGAATTGGCAGTTTTTCCCTCACCACAGCATATAAAACATCTTTTATAATGTCCCTGCTTATAGTTGCAAGGCACTCTACTCTTGGGTTACCTAGGGAAGATCTTAGGTGTGACATATATGTAAAAATAAGGTTTCTTGAGACATTTGAAGCATCTTTAATTCCAAAGTCAAATATGCGTATATATTTAATGTAAAGGCAGCCTGAAAAGCAGAGCTGCCTTTGAAATGACAGCAGGCAACACAGTAGTGCACACTTCAGTGAATTAAGTCTACTGGGCCTCTAAACCTACATGCCCTATTATATGCTAGGGATGTACATCTAGGCTGTCAGTAGCAATTGTAATTAAACCTAATTACCATATACCTAATAACCGGAGCACTGGCCCTGGGTCTAGAAACAGAGCATAGGGCATAATCAGAGTCATTTGCTAACAGTATCAAGCAAAAAATGGGGGATATCAGGGCATGAAGGATGACTTTCTCACATGGGGAAGATTTTCCCCTACTGGGTTTGTTGCTTGCCTGATTAGGTGAACAACAGAAGGAGCATGTTCTGCTTGTGAAAGGGGAGGCCCTGTTCAAGTAAATTAGGTTCCTGGGCACGGTCTTCCTGCCAGAGATACAATAAAACCTCCATAGACCCAAGCTATTGTCTCTTCTCCGGGTAAGGGTGCTGAGTGTGCTCCACAGAGGCACTACGAGACAGGATACCTTCTCCCCATGACCCTGCTGAATAAAACCTTCTGCTGTGAAAAGATTCTGAACATGGTAAATCTGTTTCTTTAGCCAATGAGGCCTGATTAGGTGAACAACAGAAGGAGCGTGTTCTGCTTGTGAAAGGGAGGCCCTGTTCAAGTAAGTTAGGTTCCTGGGCACGGTCTTCCTGCCAGAGATACAATAAAACCTCCCTAGACCCAAGCTATTGTCTCTTCTCCGGGTAAGGGTGCTGAGTGTGCTCCACAGAGGCACTACGAGACAGGATACCTTCTCCCCATGACCCTGCTGAATAAAACCTTCTGCTGTGAAAAGATTCTGAACATGGTAAATCTGTTTCTTTAGCCAATGAGGCCTGATTAGGTGAACAACAGAAGGAGCGTGTTCTGCTTGTGAAAGGGGAGGCCCTGTTCAAGTAAGTTAGGTTCCTGGGCACGGTCTTCCTGCCAGAGATACAATAAAACCTCCCTAGACCCAAGGTATTGTCTCTTCTCCGGGTAAGGGTGCTGAGTGTGCTCCACAGAGGCACTACGAGACAGGATACCTTCTCCCCATGACCCTGCTGAATAAAACCTTCTGCTGTGAAAAGATTCTGAACATGGTAAATCTGTTTCTTTAGCCAATGAGGCTGCCCCTTAGACAGATTGGTTTAGCAGGTTTTGCCCTGGTGCTCCAGAGATGTTGGCGCTCAAACATTTTCTAAGGTTTACAGAGGTGTCTTGCTCTGAAACCTGTTTTCACAACTCATCAGAGCTATTCACCAACTGAATGATAATTGGAGGGCTAATGCAAACAAGCTTCCAGTAGCTTAAGGGAGGGAAAAGGTAACTTTCCAACAAAAATATTTTTCCTTAATATATTTTAAAAATCTAACTTAACCTTTAATTGGCCCTTTAAATATGAAATATGGTGGCTACGATGCG
>CAWUFW010032455.1:0-13913 GCA_963921515.1 Calotriton arnoldi | reverse complement strand
CTACACTGCCCAAACACCACTGCACTGCCTTAAACCCTGAAACATCACCCCCAGCAAGACCCCTGCACTGCCCGAACACCACTGCCCTAAACGCTGAAACACCACCCCCAGCAAGACCCCCTACACTGCCCGAACACCACTGCAATGCCCTAAACCCTGAAACACCAGCCCCAGCATGACCCCCTACATTGCCCGAACTCCACTGCACTGCCCTAAACCCTGAAACACCACCCCTGCATGACCCACTACACTGCCCGAACACCACTGCACTGCCCTAAACCCTGAAACACCATTCCTCCTGCACGACCCCCTACTCTGCCCGAACACTACTGCACTGGCCTAAACCCTGAAACACCATCCCTAGCACGACCCCCTACACTGCACGAACACCCCTGCACTGCCCTAAACCCTGAAACACTACCCCCAGCAAGACCCCTACACTGCCCGAACACCACTGCACTGCCCTAAACCCTGAAACATCACCCCCAGCAAGACCCCTACACTGCCCGAACACCACTGCCCTAAACCCTGAAACACCACCCCCAGCAAGACCCCCTACACTGCCCGAACACCACTGCACTGCCCTAAACCCTGAAACACCAGCCCCAGCACGACCCCTACATTGCCCGAACACCACTGCACTGCCCTAAACCCTGAAACACCACCCCCTGCATGACCCACTACACTGCCCGAACACCACTGCACTGCCCTAAACCCTGAAACACCACCCCCAGCACGACCCCCTACACTGCCCGAACACCATTGCACTGCCCTAAACCCTGAAACACCACCCCCTGCACGACCCCCTACACTGCCCGAACACTACTGCACTGCCCTAAACCCTGAAACAGCGCCCCCAGCATGACCCCCTACACTGCACGAACACTACTGCACTGCCCTAAACCCTGAAACACTACCCCCAGCAAGACCCCCTACACTGCCCGAACACCACTGCTCTGCCCAAAACCCTGAAACACCATCCCCAGCACGACCCCCTACACTGCCCGAACACCACTGCACTGCTCTAAACCCTTAAACACCACCCCCAGCACGACCCCTACACTGCCCGAACACCACTGCACTGCCCTAAACCCTGAAACACCACCCCCATCACGACCGCCTACACTGCCTGAAAACCACTGCACTGCCCTAAACCCAGAAACACCAGCCCCAGCACGACCCCCTACACTGCCCGAACACCACTGCACTGCCCTAAACCCTCAAACACCAGCCCCAGCACGACCCCCTACACTGCCCGAACACCACTGCACTACCCTAAACCCTGAAACACCAGCCCCAGCAAGACCCCCTACACTGCCCGAACACCACTGCACTGCCCTAAACCCTGAAACACCAGCCCCAGCAAGACCCCTACACTGCCCGAACACCACTGCACTGCCCTAAACCCTGAAACACCACCCCCAGCAAGAACCCCTACACTGCCTGAATACCACTGCGCTGCCCTAAACGCTGAAACATCAGCCCCAGCAAGACCCCCTACACTGCGCGAACACCATTGCACTGCCCTAAACACTGAAACACCACCCCCAGCAAGACCCCCTACACTGTCCGAACACCACTGCACTGCCCAAAACCCTGAATCACCACTCCCCACCATGACACCGTACACTGCCCGAACACCACTGCACTGCCCTAAACCCTGAAACACCACCCCCAGCACAACCCCTACACTGCCCAAACACCACTGCACTGCCCTAAACCCTAAAACACCACCCCCTGCACGACCCCCTATACTGCCCGAACACCACTGCACTGCCCTAAACCCTAAAACTCTACCCCCAGCATGACCCCCTACACTGCCCGAACACCACTGCACTGCCCTAAACCCTGACTCACCACCCCCTGCACGACCCCTTACACTGCCCGAACACCACTACACTGCCCTAAACCCAGAAACACCACCCCCAGCACGACCCCCTACACTGCCCAAACACCACTGCACTGCCCTAAACCCTGAAACACCACCCCCAGCACGACCCCCCACACTGCCCGAACACCACTGCACTGCCCTAAACCCTGAAACACCAGCCCCTGCATGACCCCCTACACTGCCCGAACACCATTGCACTGCCCTAAACCCTGAAACACCACCCCCAGCACGACCCCCTACACTGCCTGAACACCACTGCCCTAAACCCTGAAACACCACCCCCAGCAAGACCCCCTACACTGCCCGAATACCACTGCACTGCCCTAAAGCCTGAAACACCACCTCCAACACAACCCCCTACACTGCCTGAACACCATTGCTCTGCCCTAAACCCTGAAACACTGCCCCCAGAAAGACCCCCTACACTGCCCGAACAACACTGCACTGCCCTAAACCCTGAAACATCACCCCCAGCAAGACCCCTACACTGCCCGAACACCACTGCCCTAAACCCTGAAACACCACCCCCAGCACGACCCCCTACACTACTCGAACACCACTGCACTGCCCTAAACCCTGAAACACCACCCCCAGCACGACTCCCTACACTGCCCGAACACCACTGCTCTGCCCAAAACACTGAAACACCAGCCCCAGCATGACCCCCTACACTGCCCGAACACCACTGCACTGCCCTAAACCCTGAAACACCAGCCCCAGCACGAACCCCTACACTGCCCGAACACCACTGCACTACCCTAAACCCAGAAACACCACCCCCAGCACGACCCCCTACACTGCCCGAGCACCACTGCCTGCACTGCCCTAAACCCTGAAACACCAGCCCCAGCACGACCCCCTACACTACCTGAACACTACTGCACTGCCCTAAACCATGAAACACCATCCCCAGCACGACCCCCTACACTGCACGAACACCACTGCACTGCCCTAAACCCTGAAAAACTACCCCCAGCAAGACCCCTACACTGCCTGAACACCACTGCACTGCCCTAAACCCTGAAACATCACCCCCAGCAAGACCCCCTACACTGCCCGAACACCACTGCCCTAAACCCTGAAACACCACCCCAGCAAGACCCCCTACACTGCCCGAACACCACTGCACTGCCCTAAACCCTGAAACACCAGCCCCAGCACGACCCCCTACACTGCCCGAACACCACTGCACTGCCCTAAACCCTGAAACACCACCCCGTGCATGACCCCCTACACTGCCCGAACACCACTGCACTGCCCTAAACCCCTGAAACACCAGCCCCAGCACGACACCCTACACTGCCCGAACACCACTGCACTGCCCTAAACCCTGAAACACAACCCCCAGCACGACCCCCTACACTACCCGAACACCACTGCACTACCCTAAACCCTAAAATACTCCCCCAGCACGACCCCCTACACTACCCGAACACAACTGCACTGCCCTAAACCCTCAAACACTCCCCCAGCACGACCCCCTACACTACCCGAACACCACTGCACTGCCCTAAACCTAAAACACTCCCCAGCACGACCCCCTACACTGCCCGAACACCACTGCACTGCCCTAAACCCTAAAACACTCCCCCAGCATGACCCCCTACACTACCCAAACACCACTGCACTGCCCTAAACCCTAAAACACTCCCCCAGCATGACCCCCTGCACGACCCAAACACCACTGCACTGCCCTAAACCCTGAAACACCACCCCCAGCAAGACCCCCTACACTGCCCGAACACCACTGCACTGCCCTAAACCCTGAAACACCACCCCCAGCACGACCCCCTACACTGCCCGAACACCACTGCACTACCCTAAACCCTAAAACACGACCTCCTACACTACACAAAGACCACTGCACTACCCTAAACCCTAAAACACTACCCCCAGCACGACCCCCTACACTACACAAACACCACTGCACTACCCTAAACCCTAAAACACTATCCCCTACACTACACAAACACCACTGCACTACCCTAAACCTTAAAACTATACCCCCAGCACGAACCCCTACACTACCCAAACACCACTGCACTACCCTAAACCCTAAAACACTACCCCCAGCAGTACCCCCTACACTACCCAAACACCATTGCACTACCCTAAACCCTAAAACACTACCCCCAGCAGTACCCCCTACACTACCCAAACACCACTGCACTACCCTAAACCCTAAACCACTACCCCCAGCACGACCCCTACACTACCCAAACACCACTGCACTACCCTAAACCCTAAAACACTACCCCCAGCACAACCCCCTACACTACCCAAACACCACTGTAATACCCTAAACCCTAAAACACTCCCCCAGCACGACTCCCTACACTATCCAAACACCACTGCACTACCCTAAACCCTAAATCTACCCCCAGCATGACCCCCTACACTACACAAACACCACTGCACTACCCTAAACCCTAAAACACTACCCCCAGCACGACCCCCTTCACTACCTAAACACAACTACACAATTTGTCACAGGCGTTGCAACGCAGGCCTGTGGTGCTTACTGGAAGTACTTGGTGGGCTAGTTGGGCCCCAGGGACCCTCAGGATTCAAGGTGACCTAATCCCCAACTTAAAACGCGCCACGGGGCGCGTTGCACAGTGGTGAAGGGAGGGGGCGGGGCCTCAGGTGACATGTGCGCAAACACGCCCCCTTGAATCCTGAGGGACCCTGGGGGCCAACTAGCCCACCAGGTACCTTCAGTAAGCACAACAGAGTTGCGTTGCAGAGAGGTGAAAAAAGTGCGTGGCCTCGGAACGCCTCTCTGCAACTCAGCTCTGTGGTCCTAACTGTAGGTACCTGGGGGCTAGTTGGGCCCCAGGGACCCTCAGGATTCAAGGGGACTTAATCCCGCAACTTAAAACGCGCCACGGGGCGCGTTTGCACACGCGTTTTAAGAGGTAGTTTTAATCCCCCTACCCTATTATGTACTAGGGACTTACAGAGGAGGTCATGCTAATCACAGGGGTACCCCAACGCATAGTGTTCCCTAGTGTATGTAGGTGTTTTCACTGTATTCTAAGTGTCTTTTAGCATAGCACTGACTCTGGTTAGTCAGAGTCAGTTACCACCAGTACCCGTCTGAAAAAGTTGTGGGCACAGGATGATTTTGCAACATGGCCTCTTTCTGCTCCTCTGTTGGTTCTTTCTGCACATCTTTTGCTTCTTCCTGCACTTTTCTTCGTCTTTGTGGACTTCTGTTGCTTCTTTCTGCATTTCTTTTGCTTCTTTCTGCGCGTTTTTTCTTCTTTCTTCACATGTCCTACCTCTGTAGGCATAGTTAGAAACTAGCATTTAAAAAACCTTTGAAATTCACTTAAAAATCATAGGTTTCAGGCACGTTATAGTTAGAAATTAGCATTTAAAAACCTTTGAAATTCACTGAAAAAACCATAGGTTTCAGACACGTTATAGTTAGAAATTAGCATTTAAAAACCTTTGAAATTCACTGAAAAACCATAGGTTTTAGGGACAGTTATAGTGAGTTGGACATTTCACTCGTACAAAACCATAGAAATTCCCCGTTATAGTTAGTTCAGCTAACTATAACTCGCGCCCGCAATGCACTGCTGATGACGTCACATATTACATCACTCATGACATGGTCAGTGACATCACTGATGACATCACTGATGACATCTCAAATGACATCACTGATGACATCATCCATGTGATAATTTCATGCATCTTCTCACACCCTAATATAGCTTTTGATACACCCACTCTAAATTACAGACTGCCATTCTCAAAACCATACACACTCCAATACCAATAACTACATACCCACTCACTGATTCTTAGGTCTACACACACACATCTACTCACTCACCCGTACAGTCACTCATACTTACAGTCACTCAGTACAGGACTATCATATGCACTCATACACCTATATAAACACTCACACACCGCCACTCATCCATAGAGGTACTCACACACCTAGTCAGTCATGCAAAAAATTAATCACACACCCATTTACTCACCTATACAGTTATACACACACCAGCTCACTTACTCATACAAATACTAGCACATTCTTACGCTCTTATACAATAACTGATACAAGCACACACGCATCCATACAGCCACTCTCACAATCACACACTCTCACTTATAGCCATTTAAATACTCTAACACACATATATACTGCCTTTTACATATGTAGTTACTCGCACATGTACCACTGAGATATACATTCACTCACTAACACACCCATACACACACTCACCCACCCAAGCAGTCCATCACAGATGCACTCTTGAAATCATGCACCCAGTGAATCACCCACTCACACATCTATGTACAGAGTCACGCACACCCCACCCACACAAACACTCAGGCAGCCATACAGATACTCAGAGAACCAATCAATAACCCATATAGACACTCATGTAGCTATTCGCAAATCCATGAATCCACTTACACACCAACAAACAGACGGATACAGACATTCACACAGTTTAGTCACTAACCCATGCATTCAGTAAGATACGTTTAATCACTCACTTGTAGAGTCAGTCACGCACGTACTAAATCATCCATTCAGACACTTAAACACCCACTCATTCTTCAATACGCCTTTCCCTATATATATTAAACATATTTAAACTTTACAGAAACACACAGTCACTGGATGATGTCATCAGTGATTTCATTTGAGATGTCATCAGTGATGTCATCAGTGATGTCACTGACCATGTCATGAGTGATGTAATATGTGACGTCATCAGCAGTGCATTGCGGGGCGCGAGTTATAGTTAGCTGAACTAACTATAACGGGGAATTTCTATGGTTTTGTACGAGTGAAATGTCCAACTAACTATAACTGTCCCTAAAACCTATGGTTTTTTCAGTGAATATATATATAGACACCATTTAATTCAAGAGATATCCCTATCACCAAGTCTCTGTCCTGCAAAACGGATCATGCCATATATGTGCTGGAGTGCCCCTGTGGGCTTAAATATATAGGTAGTACTATACTACAGGCACACAAGAGGGTACTCCAGCACATGAGGGCGATTAACAACCGTGACCAAACATATCCGGTAGCCCGACACTTTGAAGAGAACCACAATGCAGATCCCACTTTGTTGAAATATTTTATTATTGACAGTATCCCTATCAGAAGGAGGGAGGTGACAGAGTTAAAGCCCTCAGACAATTGGAAACAAAATACATTCTCAATTTAGATACCAAGCATCCGGGGGCCTTAATCAAACTGCGGATTTATATACTTGTCTCTAGAATGAAGTCAGACAATTTCTTAGCAGTAGGATGAGCGTAAGTAGTTAAAACAAGTCAAAAGCTGCACCATAAACTACAAATAATTAGTTTTAGAAGTGGAAATGCACCAATAGTCATTTGAAAGGAGAAAAAAAGAAAAAGACATTACAGACATTACGTCTATGATTAATTCTTTCAGGCTTCCGCTTCCAGTCTCCTTGTTTTTATTATTACACACAGTTTTAGGTATTTAATGTATATGGTGACACATTAGAAGTGTTTGGTTTTTTATGGCACTTAGCACTTTATCTATTTGTATTTTTGCACTGACATCACATTCCCAGTTGAATTGTTTGCCAATGGGGCTGGCGACTCCTTTAGTACTGTATGCACAATAGCACTTTGATTGCTTGTAGAAAACAAATAACGTAAAGGTATTTAGACCTGGACATGTTTTCAACATTTTTTATATATAGGAATTTTTATATATAGGAATGTTTTATCTTTGGTATTATTATGAGATTGGTAATAATTGCTTCCATTGAAAAAACAATACATTTTATGTTTTTTTAAAAAATGAACATTTTGCTTTTATAGTGCATTGCATATGTCTGATTTTAAGATTCTTGATTTTTCTTAACATCAATTGGTTTTAGATGTTTCTTCTGTTATTTTATCAGCTAATAGATATATAAAACCATTAATTTAAAATCTAGTCATTGTTAAGTGAGGTCCGCCATTTCTGAGCAAACAAAACTGAGTGTATGGCACTTTAAGAGAAATCACAAAAAAAGTATTTAATGGTACCTCCTTCTGTGTGAGCGCGTCATGTGATCAAGATCCTCAGGGATCGAAACGCGTCATGCTGTGGAGTTGTGAGGAGCTGAATAAAGATTGATTTTATATCCAGTTTGGGTCCATACTCCGTTTTTCGGCGGTCAGAGCAAGAGACCGCGAAAGGAGATTCACTGCATACGAGTAACCGGTTTGGAAACCTCCGGTTAACTACGGACCCCCTCCGGCATTTGGGCAACAGCCGCCATCAAAGGTTCCAGACTTGGGCTCAAGTCAAATGTTTTCAATCCGGGAGGATTATCGGCGACAAAGCCCCCCAGCAGGAAAGCACTGAACAATTTACAGCCACAGTAAAGGTAAGCGAGCGCGTGTCGGAGGACCCGTGGGGCGCAGTTACCTTGTGGTTGTATGTGATAGTCATCAGGCAGCTGGGTACGGAGGTGTGTGGAAGCACGAAGGGAGCGAGGAAACTATTCAAGTCGCTTAACCGATTCGGCTTATCTAACAAATAATATTCACAACTAAGCTCATAAGTAACACAATGTCAGCCGACGCGCTAAAAGAGAGAGAGGAAGCGGCAGCAGATATGTTCAATGACTGCAGAACACCGACACTAAACTACAATACCCACAATGCACCATCAAATTCACGGAATACCAGTCTCCGAGATAAAGTAAAGATATTAGAGAGACTGATGAAAAGTGAACAAAGTAAATGGTGGGAGGGTAAATCCCTCCAACGGTATCTTGATGTGGGGAGAGTCCTCGTGGTCTACGCATCCTACTAGCCCCTAGCTATGAAAAACCGGATAAATCAATGATGAAAGAATGGGCAGAAACAAATTTAGAATCTTCCAAGAAACTCATGATTATCTTAGTCAAATATGCGGAGACAGATCGTGCTAAAATCCAGATTGAGATCGAGGTTCTTAATGAGGAATTAAATACAATGGGACAGCTTGAAGAACTGAAAAAGCTGAAGGAAGAAATGATGAAAAGAATAAAAAAGAGGAAGACAAAATAAGAGAAAGGAAGGCTTATAAATTCCATCGCGATCGCATGGATTACGTAATGCGGTCGCATATTTACTTTTGCAAAGAAGTATGATAAATTAAAGATATCCAAATATGGCGGAACATCTCAGGGGCCCTCCATTGGTCAGTCTCAACCTGAAAGAGTATTGGAACTAGTTTCAAATTCAGATCTAAGTTCAGGCCGGGAAAGTGAAACCGAATCAGAGGCACGAATGCAGGCAATGAGGCAAGTACCAGTCAATATTCCTTTGGAAGATGAAGTGGATTTTTATGCCTCGAGCGCAGGGATACCCTGCGCCCAAGAAACAGAAACAGGCAAATAGAAATCCAACAACCAAACGAAGGGAAAGAAGGCAAGCCAAACAGCGACGCACAGCAGCAAAAACCGCAAAAGAGGAGACAAACAAGGCGCAACTGGAGACGGTGAACACAACATCAGCAATGTGTAGCCAGACTATCATTAACCTTACTGATGTCACTCTTAGTGAGGCGGAGAAACAGCTTTTGGCTCTTGGTTTATCCTATTGCCCCGAGAGTTCCTTTAACTATGCAATTACAAGGATGGATCTATTTAAAAGCATTAGAAAATTAAAACTCAAAAAATACTTTCTTCTAACGGAGCAGAACCAGGGTAGAAATGAAGTCCATAATATTCAGCCGACATGCTCCCCATTGTTAAACTTAACAACAACTGACATGCCAACCTTAGAAACATTGTGTGATTTAGCCAAAGAAAGTGAAATCAGAACACAGGAAAATAGTGACCCTGTATCACGGAAGGATATTACTCCATTTAAGCCTCGCTCAACATTTAATCCTGTTACGCTTAGAGATTCGATTGACATTTTTAATGAGCAAGTCATAAGCAGTATCAAAAAATTGAATTATGTGGTAAACAACAAAGCGAAAACTAATAAAAGTACTCTACAATATCGACAATTGATGAGTAAATTAAAGAAAAATAATGAAATCATAATCCGGAACTCAGATAAAGGAGGTAACCTTGTACTGTGGAGAAAAAAGACTACATTGAGGAAGCTCTGACGCAACTAAAGGACAGAGAGTGTTATCTCCGGTGTGACCAACAAACTCTCAAAAACATGTATAACAGTTACGGAATGAAACTCATAGCTTGGAAAATGCGGGGCTTCTGACCCAGGATGAACATAAATATATGAGAAATGAAAATCCCGTGACCCCAGTAATGTATTTCATACCGAAGGTGCACAAAAATCCCTTTAAGCCCCCAGGGCGGCCAATCATATCTGCATGCAACAGCTTACTAGAAAAGACGTCACGTTATGTGGATTTCTTCCTTCAAAATCATGTACAAGGACTGCCCTCGTACATTCGTGACACAGGTGATTTTCTTTCTAAACTTCAAGATATAGCCTGGCAAGATGACTACCTGCTAATCACGTTGGATGTGACATCTTTATATACCTCTATAAAACATCAAGATGGACTAAGAGCTTTGAAACATTATCTAGCACGTAGAGGTTCTGATTATGATCAACACAGTGCAATGTTGGCCAATATGGTTGAGTTTTGTTTAAATAATAATATTTTTCTGTTTGAAAATTCTCTGTACCAACAACAACGTGGCGTTGCTATGGGGGCCAGCTTCTCCCCCAGCTATGCATGTATGCACATGGGATGGTGGGAGGAGCTGGTCCTCCATAAACAATATAACATACAAATGACTAACAATGTTATAAAATGGGTCAGGTATATAGATGATCTATTTGTGATCTGGAAAGGAGCTAAAAATGAGGCCATATCGTTTATACAAAAACTAAATGATAATGATTTAAATCTTCATTTTACTGCAGACATTAGCCCATTAACTGTAAATTTCTTGGATGTACAAGTGTATATAAAGGAAGGACAGTTGCATACCACATTACACAGAAAACCTACTGCTGGCAATTCGGTATTGCATGCCAGCAGCGCACATCCAAGCCACCTTATCCAGAGCATACCTTTTGGTGAGATGTTGCGGCTGAAACGTATATGCAGTAATAAGGAAGATTTAGATGAGGCTCAGGTGGCCAGTAGGAATAGATTCCTGGCAAGAGGATATTCACCAAACTGTATTGACAGGGCTATCAAAAAAAGTAATGAAATAGGTAGGGAAACCCTCCTTGATAACACAGTCAAACGGCATCGATCTGATAGAGGAGATGAAAACGCATTCAGGTTCATTTTCAAATTTAGTAAGCAGGGCCGTACCATTAAGAATGTAATTAAAAGGAACTGGCCAATTATATTGGGAGATCCTGTTATTGGCCATCTCCTCCCCAAGAAAGCAGCCATAACATTCAGTAGGGCACCCTCGATGAGGGATACTTTGGTGAGAAATGACTTGGAGGGCCCAATCAAAAATACTTGGCTCAGTCAACGTAAGGGGTTTTATAAATGTAAGACTTGTAAGGCATGCAATCAGGGTATCAACACTACTACCTATAAGACACCATTTAATTCAAGAGATATCCCTATCACCAAGTCTCTGTCCTGCAAAACGGATCATGCCATATATGTGCTGGAGTGCCCCTGTGGGCTTAAATATATAGGTAGTACTATACTACAGGCACACAAGAGGGTACTCCAGCACATGAGGGCGATTAACAACCGTGACCAAACATATCCGGTAGCCCGACACTTTGAAGAGAACCACAATGCAGATCCCACTTTGTTGAAATATTTTATTATTGACAGTATCCCTATCAGAAGGAGGGAGGTGACAGAGTTAAAGCCCTCAGACAATTGGAAACAAAATACATTCTCAATTTAGATACCAAGCATCCGGGGGCCTTAATCAAACTGCGGATTTATATACTTGTCTCTAGAATGAAGTCAGACAATTTCTTAGCAGTAGGATGAGCGTAAGTAGTTAAAACAAGTCAAAAGCTGCACCATAAACTACAAATAATTAGTTTTAGAAGTGGAAATGCACCAATAGTCATTTGAAAGGAGAAAAAAGAAAAAGACATTACAGACATTACGTCTATGATTAATTCTTTCAGGCTTCCGCTTCCAGTCTCCTTGTTTTTATTATTACACACAGTTTTAGGTATTTAATGTATATGGTGACACATTAGAAGTGTTTGGTTTTTTATGGCACTTAGCACTTTATCTATTTGTATTTTTGCACTGACATCACATTCCCAGTTGAATTGTTTGCCAATGGGGCTGGCGACTCCTTTAGTACTGTATGCACAATAGCACTTTGATTGCTTGTAGAAAACAAATAACGTAAAGGTATTTAGACCTGGACATGTTTTCAACATTTTTTATATATAGGAATTTTTATATATAGGAATGTTTTATCTTTGGTATTATTATGAGATTGGTAATAATTGCTTCCATTGAAAAAACAATACATTTTATGTTTTTTTTAAAAAATGAACATTTTGCTTTTATAGTGCATTGCATATGTCTGATTTTAAGATTCTTGATTTTTCTTAACATCAATTGGTTTTAGATGTTTCTTCTGTTATTTTATCAGCTAATAGATATATAAAACCATTAATTTAAAATCTAGTCATTGTTAAGTGAGGTCCGCCATTTCTGAGCAAACAAAACTGGGTGTATGGCACTTTAAGAGAAATCACAAAAAAAAGTATTTAATGGTACCTCCTTCTGTGTGAGCGCGTCATGTGATCAAGATCCTCAGGGATCGAAACGCGTCATGCTGTGGAGTTGTGAGGAGCTGAATAAAGATTGATTTTATATCCAGTTTGGGTCCATACTCCGTTTTTTCAGCGGTCAGAGCAAGAGACCGCGAAAGGAGATTCACTGCATATATATATATATGCGAACGCCTTTGCAACTGCAATTCCTCAGTCCAAGAACGAAGGCAGACCCAAAGTAAGTACAAAAAGATTTATTGAACACCCATTGTGTCCGCCATGACGCGTTTCAGCCTTCGTGAGGCCTTGATCACATGATGCTTCAGGAGGAAGTGCAGAATTTAAAGTGCTACGTGCGTAAAATCATGATTGGCAGAAAACACCTGATATATAGACATAGTAAAAATACTTCCTAAATATAAAGGCTAATACCTGCATTTAAAATATGAGACTTTGCACAGGTAACACAAGTAACTTTGATGTTGTTGTAAAATACATTATAAATCTAGAGTTATTTAAAGAAACATGGGGAGGTGATTACGGTAAGAGCAATCCCTTTGTAAACAATAACCACTGCTTAGTATTGTTTGTGCATTGGCAAAATAGAAGAAATAATGATAATCAGGCTGTGAATATAACAGCAATCAATTAAATCCTAATAGGCAAAATTTCATATTTACCAATGTTCATATACAGAGAAATGCAATAAACCAACATGTTTCTAATCACCTGTAGGCTAAAACAATTGCTAAAAACTCCTATATATAATTATCGGATATATGTAAAATACAATATCAATAAATTATAAACATATACGAGATAAGAAATTGTTTTTGTTGATGAAAGAGCCTAAAGTGTCAGTGCAAAAAATCAAAACACAAATCATGCCTTAATGAACATGTTGTCAATAAACTATGTCCAAAAAGTGCTGGTGCCATAAACCATTTTAAAAAAACCCTTATTGGTCCAGTGCATTAAAAGTCCCTCTTCAACCATATGTTAAAAAGGAATACAATTTGTATAAATAGAGGTCTGAATGATAAGAAATTCATATTGTGCAAGATATTGTCTGTTAGCTACATCTACAGGAATGTAAAAAAATATATATATATATGCTAAAAACCACGAAGCTCATTCCTGGATCCCCGCCCGTTGTCCGGTGGCGCGCAAATGCCGGCAGAGCAAAGCCCGGCAATAAAGTTTCTCCAAATAAGTCAAATAATGACGCGCTCTCAGAGATAAGAAGCAGTGTAGCGTTTAATCCTCAAGTAGTTACGCGTTTGACAGAAGTCTTGATCACATTGTGATCAAGACTTCT
>CAWUFW010032454.1:0-13914 GCA_963921515.1 Calotriton arnoldi | reverse complement strand
GGTGCCTGCCAAGCAGGGGAGTCACTCCTTGACCCCAAGGGAGATTCTTCAGTCCCTCTAATCTCAAAGTAGAGCGTCGAAGGTCCAGAATTCTGCATCAGAGTTTCGTCCAGGTAAATCTAAAGTCCTAAGGACTGGGGTCCCATACTTATACTAAGTTAGGGGGTTGGACATACTCTGGGGACCCACTCTATGAGAGGGTCAAGGAAGAGGGGTGGTTACACCCATTCTCCTTTGTCCTAGGTTTATACCAGAGCAGGGGCTGTGACGCCTCCTGAACCAGTTTGAACTGGGTATGCACAGGGACACCAAATGTGCCCCCAGTGCAGGACTTCAAAGCACCAGAGAGTGCTCCCGCCCAGCCCCAATACACAGCCATATCCTGTCTGGGGAGGTGCTTACACCTCCCGGGGACAGGTGTGAAACTCTATTGTCCAGGCCTCCCTGCCGGAGTTTCAGTCAGCAGCAGGAGGCCAGACCCGTGTCTCGTGGCAGCGGCATCCATTTTGTGATGCCCGGGCTTGGAGAAGAAGTTACCGGGCAGGCCGGGGTGTGTACATGTTCTCCCCTTTCTAGAAGGGTGGAATGCTACTCCCGCCACCAGAACTGGCGGGGGGGTAGTATCTCCAAGATGTTTGACACCAAACACGACATGTCCCCGTGCAGCCATCCCAAAGTTAGCATTTAACGCGAGGTTATAATGCGCTTAAGAGTATATGGTCAGGCTGGGCACTACAAACAGCATCAGAGAAGGGTCTCCGAACGCTGCGGGAGGGGCTCTTGCTCATGCAGGGGCACCTCCTCTCACATAGGAACCAAGCACTCTGCCATAGGAGTGACTTCTAGGGTTTATATGTGTGGAGGTATGCAGTGACATAGGTAACCTATATCACAGTAAGGGGTGCCTGCACCACCTTACCCAGGCTGCAAAAGGTAGCAGACCTGTGGTGTCCTTTTGGCTTGGCCTTCCAGGGGTGGCACAACAGCATGCTTCAGCCCCTGGCAGGCCTCTGAGGTACATATGCCCTGGGTACATAGTATACCATATACTAGGGACTATACAAGCGCACTCCAGATTCCAATCAGAGATGTGCCTAAGCGCACCATGGAAACCATTTTAGAGAGGGGAAGCAGCCAGGCTGGGGTTCTGATTAGCAGGGCCCCAGCCAGACTAAAGTCGAAAAACAGTGAAGCATCAGCAAAAAGTGGGGGTACCCATGTGAAGCAGATCCTACTCTCCTACACACATCTGCAGAAAAAATCCAGTGAGTGCGGACGCTGAAAGCGGAGGCTCCCTTTAATCCATTAGAGTGTAAGTGCAGAAAAACGCCACACTTTCCAAGAGGACATCGTTGGAATCGTCAGAAAAAGAGACGCCATCCAGTCCAATAAACCAAAACTGCAGTCATGTTCCTCGCAAGAGGGAGCAGTGAACAGCATTATGGGACAACTTACGTGATACTCAATATAACTTTGTTGTAGGAGATGCTCGAGCAGCTGCACAGACATCCCATTGTTCCAAAATCCCAAGTGCAGCCGCACGCGCCATGTAGCTAGCACCGAACAGTCCTGCTCATGGGCCTCTAAGGGACCCACCAACTGGACAAAATCCGGGCGAGACAGGGACGCATTGGAGAGGCAATAATCCAAGGACCATGAGAAAGGACAGCGGATGCAGGACATCACCGGGCTGCACTCAAGTGAAATACTTGAAAGCGAAAAGAAAGTCTATAGGACACACTGAGTGTCGCCAATGGCAGGACGCCGAAGCCGGCCGAGGATGCCCACGGAGCAGCCGGAGTCGACCTTGGTCGAGAAGGGCCCTCAGGAAGTGCAGCCATTGCGCAGACAAACAGACCAAAAGCAATATACCAGCCGCTAAGGCGAGGATCAACGGAAAGCCGCCAAAGACGCTGGAAAAATGGAATGAATGAAAGCCGTATTACACCAAAGATAGTCTGAAAGGAGGTAACAAGGCCGGAGCCCACAACTTAAAAAAGTGCACAGACCTTCGGTGCGTGATGCATTGAAAACACGGTGAATCAGTTCACCGAAATGTTGGGGGAGGTTCGTGTTCAAAAGGGCCTGTATTTCACTGTGGGTACTCGTCACCTGGAGAATGAATGTCTCCCGGGCGGATGTGAGCATAACTCTCCTGGTTCAATAATAGCACCTTTATTCTGCTCAATTTATTGAAATCCGCCTTCAAAGTAGGAATGGAAGGCCAAATGGAACTATCTATGATGTCGTGAGGGGGAGGAAAAAGCACAATTTTGCAGCAGACAACCCTGTGGGAAACTGTTACAACATAGGGTATGCCGGCCAGCATGCCACAGCAGTCCTGATTATTCAGAAGCAGATAAGCCACCATTTGCAAGCACAGTGAAAGTAGGAGATATAGCAGGAGCAGAAATGCCCTTTCAACACACAAGCAAGATTCGGAGCCGAAACGTTACAAGCTCCGTGCAATTTAATGTTTTTGCAAATAAGCGAATGACCCACAGCAGAATCGCATGACTCACCTGTGAGAAAACTTCCTTGCCGTCCCTAAGGCATCTATAAAGGAAAGGCAGGGACCAAAGTTCATGCAAGAAGGCACTGCCCAGAGGCTGAAACGGCCAACAGGATAATGTTTCATGCAGGAACTGAACTCAAATAAAGAAAAAGGTAAAGAGATAACCCCGTGAACTAGCCACACGTGCAGAATCCAATTCCGCCACAGAGAATAGTAAGGGCTCTATTTTCTCGATATGTAACAGAGTGTAGTTTGCATCTTTCATGGACATGAACTGCTGTTTCTCAGTCAAATTAAACGGCAGAAATAAGGCAGAGGTGCTTAAAAAATGCCAAGGAACTTTACCTATATTTAAGTGTTTGTAAAGTCCATGCAAACTGCATCACTGAACGAATTGATTCTGACCATGATATAACACAAAAACATCATCTTGTACAATATCAACAACAGAGGAAACAATATTCTGTAATGTGTAAATGCGGGAAGACAGGGTATTAATACTATTGTCAACAACAGCAAGCACCTTTTCTAAATTTGCTTGATCAATTTCCCCGAAGACGGAGGCAGCTTCACATTTGTGAAAGCTTCCAGAGCTCATTGTAAGTCTCATAAATGAATCTCTCTTAGGTCGAGGACCACGAGGCCCCAGAACAAAATCGACAGATCATCGTTGGAGAAGTTGGCCTGGCATATGCTGTCCACTAATTATAGTGGGCACCTTGCACCAGTCCAAATCGACTCTTATGGTAGGTAGGTTAAAGACAACCTTATTGAAAGCTATCCTAGTGGTAGCTGTGGAGAGCAGCCTTCAGGCTAAGTCTTGAAGGAATGTAAAGCAGCTTGTTTTACCAGTCTATAATCTCTTGAGTGACCAAATGAAAGAGCACCACACCAGGTATATATTCAAAATATATGTATTTATTACTAAACACACCCCTCTAGTCTCTTTATGAGGCTAGAGTTCGAAAGTACATAGGTTATAAGATCTTAAATCACAGTAATAGCACAAATACACGTTTGGGCCCTAGGGGCGTACCAAACCATATACCAATAAAGTGGTATGCGAACCACGACTGAACTAGACACTAGGCCTAGAGCCTCTAGAAGTGCTTGGACCACAAGGAACCACCCAAGGTAGTGACACAGGGGACCCACGGGAGGCAGCGTGCAGTGTAAATACACAACCGCGATACGCCGTTAACTTCTATGGAGAAAGTCGGGATCGGGAAAATAGAGGAAAGGGACACTTTAAAGAGGACTAGGACAAAACCCTTTGAGATCTAGGACTTTGAAGAGTCTCTACCCACGGGAGCACCGGAGTACTCGTGTTACCTCACCCAGGGAAGCCGGGTGCATAGGTGCCTTTCGGGGTCGGGTTTCGTCGTCGTTTCTTATGGCGATCTGCTGCAAAGTGCTGCTGGCGACCAGGAGAAAAGTGTCCGGGTGGATCCAAGAGTGGATCGGAGTTCTGAAGAACCTGAAAGCAGAGGGGACAGAGTCTGGGTCACTAGCCAGTGACCAGGAGGGCGATGGACAGATGCCCACCGATGTCGAGTGCTTCAAGTTCGTTGACGGTCGTCTTGACTCTTCAGCCACGAGGTCCGGGAGGCGTTGTCGGCGACCAGGAGCAGGATTCGGGCTGTTGCTCGATGTCTGTCGAGTGCAGAGGTGTCGGCGACCAGATTGGACCCAACAGGCCTTGGCAACGGCAAGTCTCGAGTAAGATGTAGATCGTCGATGATGCAGACCAGCAAGGTCTGGGGAACTCACCCAGCAAGGGTAAGTGAGGGCAGGCCTGGAGCAACCAGACTGCCAAGTAAAGAAAAGATTGGCCTTCGGTAAGGGCTACTAGCCAACGGGCTAGCGACCGCGAAGGAGCCTCGTGACGCCGCACGTGGAGCTGGCTTACAGGACACTCGTGGAGTGGGGGCCAGTGATCTTCGGTGCAGGTGGTGCTGGAGGCTAGGGCTACTCGGAGCCCAAAGCACGACTTCTTGGGAGACCCAGAAGATGGTGCACTTGCAAGTGTGCTCGGTGTCCAGGGGTCACGGTCTCACGTTACCCACGATAGCCACGGGCCTCAGCTTTGCTGGGGACTCAGGGTAGCCTCGGGGAAGTCTGAGAATCCACCTCTGGTGATGCGATGACTTCGGCGTCCGACGGGAGCTTCAGTGATGCGAACCGGACAGATGCTTCTTTGGTGCCTGCCAAGCAGGGGAGTCACTCCTTGACCCCAAGGGAGATTCTTCAGTCCTCTAATCGTGAGTAGAGCGTCGAAGGTCCAGGATTCTGTTTCAGAGTTTCGTCCAGGTATAATCTAAAGTCCTAAGGACTGGGTTCCTACCTTTATTCCAAAAATAGGGGATGGACTACTCTGTGGCCCCACCTATGGGTGGGTCAGGGCAGAGGGGTGGCTACACCCCTTTCCCTTTGTCCAGTTCGCGCCAAAGCAGGGGCTGCAAGCCCCTGATCCGGTTTGAACTGGGGTATGCACTAGGGACACCAAATGTGCCCCCAGTGCAGGACTTCAAAGCACCCGAAAGTGCTCCCGCCCAGCCCCAATACACATTGTCCTGTCTGGGGAGGTGGTCACACCTCCCTGGGACAGGAAACCTATTGTCCAGGCCTCCCCTGCCGGAGTTTCGTCCAGCAGCAGGAGGCCAGACTCGTGTCTGTGGCAGCAGCATCCATTTTGTGATGCCAGGGCTCTGGAAAGAAGTTACCGGACTCGTCAGAGTTAACATGCCTTTCCCTCTAGAAGGGTGGAATGCTACCCCCGCCGCCAGGATTGGCGGGGGGTAGTATTCCAAGATGTTTGACACCAAACACGACATGTTTTGGTGCAGCCATTCCATAGTTAGCATTTTACCGCGAGGATATAATGCGTTTAAGAGTATATGGTCAGGCTGCACTACAAACAGCATCAGAGATGGTCTCCGAACGCTGCAGAGGGCCCTGCTCATGCAGGGGCACCCTCTCACATAAGAACCATGCACTCTGCCTTTAGGATTGATAAGGCCTGCCTTAGGAGTGACTTATAGGTTTATATGTGTGTATGCTTTTAGTGATATAGGTAACCTATACCACAGCAAGGGGTGCATGCACCACCTTGCCCAGGCTGCAGTAGCAGACCTGTGGTGTCAGTTTGGATGGCCTACCAGGGGTGGCATAATACATGCTGCAGCCCCTGGCAGGCCTCTGAGGTACCTATGCCCTTGGTACATAGTATACCATATACTAGGGACTTACAAGGGCACTCCAGATCCCAATCAGTGATGTGCCTAAGGCACATGGAGACCCTTTTAAAGAGGAAACAGCTAGGCTGGGGTTCTGAATAGCAGGGCCCCAGCCAGACTAATGTCGAAAACCAGTGAAGTATCAGCAAAAAGTGGGGGTACCCCTGTGAAGCAGATCCTACTCTCCTACACAACCCCCCCAAACGTAGGGACATTAAACTAACCTTGCCCAGTTAAGTCTTCATGTTCTAAGTGGAAATACCTAGAGAGTCCATCTGCATTCGCATGGTTACTCCCAGGCCTATGTTCCACTGTAAAGTCCATCCCCTGTAGGGAAATGGACCACCTAAGCAGTTTGGGGTTTTCACCCTTCATTTGTTTTAGCCATAAGAGGGGCTTATGGTCTGTCTGAACCAGGAAGTGTGTACCAAACAAGTATGGCCTCAACTTCTTCCAGAGCCCAGACCACAGCAAAGGCCTCCCTCTCTATGGCTGACCAACGTTTCTCTCTAGGGGTCAGCCTTCTGCTAATAAAAGCTACTGGCTGATCCTGACCTTCTTCATTCAATTGTGACAGTACAGCCCCTACCCCCAATTCAGATGCATCTGTTTGGACAATGAACTTCTTGGAGTAATCAGGACTCTGCAGAATTGGAGCAGTGCACATGGCCTGCTTGAGGTCATCAAATGCCTTTTGACAGCTAACTGTCCACTGAACCTTTTTGGGCATTTTCTTAGAAGTTAAGTCATTCAAGGGTGTCACTATTGATCCATACCCCTTGACAAATCTCCTATAGTACCCAGTCAGGCCTAAGAAGGCTCTCACCTGAGTCTGGGTAGTTGGAGCAGTCCAGTCCATGATGGTCTGGATCTTGCTCTGCAAAGGTTGAACCTGGCCTCCACCCACAAGGTGGCCCAGGTACACAACCTGACTCTGCCCTATCTGGCACTTAGTGGCCTTGATAGTCAGGCCTGCCTTTTGCAGGGCCTGTAAAACATTCCTGAGGTGGACCAGGTGATCCTCCCAGGTGGAGCTAAAGACAGCAATATCATCTAGATAAGCTGCACTATAGGCCTCCAGTCCTGTGAGAACTGTGTTCACCAACCTCTGGAAAGTGGCAGGTGCATTTTCAGACCAAAGGGCATCACCACAAATTGATAATGCCCACTAGGGGTTGAAAATGCTGTTTTGGGCTTTGCAGCATCAGCTAGTCTGATCTGCCAGTAGCCAGCTGTTAGGTCAAATGTGCTGAGATATTTGGCAGAGGCCAAAGTATCTATGAGCTCATCTGCCCTGGGTATTGGATGGGCATCAGTCCTAGTGACTGCATTGAGGCCCCTGTAGTCTACACAAAACCTCATCTCTCTTTTCCCACCACTGGTGTGAGGTTTAGGTACTAGGACTACTGGACTAGCCCAAGGGCTATCTGAGGGCTCAATCACTCCCAATTCCAACATCTTCTGGACTTCAGTCCTGATACAGTCCCTGACATGGTCAGGTTGCCTATAAATCTTGTTTTTAATAGGCAGACTGTCCCCAGTGTCCACTTCATGAGTGCACCAGGTGGTCTGACTGGGTGTCAGAGAAAACATATGTCTAAACTGATTGAGGACTTGCCTGCAATCAGTTTGTTGCTGGGTAGTGAGGCTGCCTGCCAAGGCTGCACCATCAACTGACCCATCGTCAGGGTTCTGTGAGAGCAGGTCAGGGAGTGGGTCACTCTCTTCCTCCTGCCCTTCATCAGTAGCCATGAGCAAGCCCATGTCTGCCCTGTCCACATATGGCTTAAGTCTGTTGACATGGAGAACCCTGTGGGGACTCCTGGGTGTTCCCAGGTCTACTAAGTAAGTGACCTCACCCTTCTGCTCAACAATAGTGTGGGGTCCACTCCATTTGTCTTGGAGAGCTGCTGGGGCCACTGGCTCCAACACCCACACCTTCTGTCCTGGCTGGTAAACAGTTAGGACAGCCTTTTGGTCATGCCAGGCCTTTTGAAGTTCCTGGCTAGCCTCAAGGTTTTTGGTTGCCTTTTTCATGTACTCAGCCATCCTGGAGCGGAGACCAAGTACATAGTCCACTATATCTTGCTTTGGGGGCTTGAGAGGTAACTCCCATCCTTCCTTCACCAAGCACAGTGGACCCCTCACAGGGTGGCCAAACAGAAGTTCAAAAGGGCTGTAACCAACCCCCTTCTGAGGCACCTCCCTATATGCGAATAAAAGGCAGGGCAAGAGTATGTCCCATCTACGCCTAAGCTTTTCTGGGAGCCCTTTAATCATGCCCTTCAAGGTTTTGTTGAATCTCTCAACTAAACCATTGCATTGTGGGTGATAGGGTGTGGTGAACTTATAAGTAACTCCACACTCCTTCCACATTGCCTTTAAGTACCCAGACATGAAGTTTGCACCCCTGTCTGATACCACCTCCTTAGGAAAGCCCACTCTTGAGAAAATTCCCAGGAGGGCCCTTGCCACCACAGGTGCTGTAGTGGTCCTAAGGGGTATAGCCTCTGGATACCTGGTGGCATGATCCACTACCACCAGTATAAATCTGTGCCCAGATGCTGTTTGGGGATCCATGGGACCAACAATGTCAATCCCTACCCTCTCAAAGGGCACCCCCACCACAGGTAGTGGTATCAGGGGGGCCTTTGTAGTGCCACCTGCTTTGCCACTGGCTTGGCAGGTTACACAGGAGCGACAAAACTCCTTACTGTCTTCAGACATGTGGGGCCAGTGAAAGTGAGGGACAATTCTGTCCCAAGTCTTGTTCTGGCCCAGGTGTCCTGCTAAGGGAATATCATGGGCTAGGGTCAATAGGAAGCCCCTGAACTTCAAAGGTATTACCAACCTCCTGGTAGCACCAGGCTTGGGGTCTCTACTCTCTGAGTACAGGAGTCCATCATCCCAATACACTGTATGGGGACCACTAGCTTTCCCAGCAGCCTCAGCAGCAGCTTGCTGTCTGAGGGGTTCAAGGGAGGGGCAGCTCTGCTGCTCCTGGCTCAGATCTGCCCTAGAAGGTCCCCCTGTCCCCAAGAACTCAACCTGGTCAGGCTCAAGTTCCTCTGGGACAGTTCCTTCTTCAGGGCTGAGATCATCCCCCTCAAGGGACTGATCTTCCTCCTGAGCCAAGGGGAAGGCACTGCCTTAACCCTACTACTCCTCCTCTTGGAAGGCACTTGGTCCATTCTTCCAGAATCCAAGGCCTGTTCAGTTTTAGACAGTTTAGCTTGTGACCTGGTCACAGCAAACACATCTGCAGGGATCCCCAGCATTTCTGCATGGGTCCTGAGCTCCACTTCTGCCCAAGCAGAAGTCTCTAAGTCATTGCCAAGCAAGCATTCGACTGGTAGGTTTGCACTTACCACAACCTTCTTAAGGCCAGTTACCCCTCCCCAGGAGAAGTTAACAACTGCCAGAGTATGGTCTGTTCTGACATTGCTAGCATTGGTCACTTGGTACATTTCACCAAGTATAACTTGCCCAGGTAGCACAAGGTCTTGTGTCACCATTGTGACACTTGCCCCTGTGTCCCTAAATGCCAAAGCCTCTCGTCCATTGATTAAAGGCTGTTGTCTGTACTTGCCCAGATTACTGGGACTCACAGTGGAGGTCACATCCATGCCTCCATCACAGACTAACACAGCCTGAGTCAGTTCCCTGACTAAGTCAGAGCCCAACTCAGTTCCCAGGGTGAACCCTACTAAACCCTTTGCTGGAGCACTTCCACCAACTGTACTAGGGGGAACAGGTGCCTTAGGGGCATTGGTGGATGCTGGACTGGAGTCTTTGGACTTGGTGCAATCACTGGTCCAGTGGGTCTTTTGCTTACAGACCTTGCACCATGGTTTTCTTTGGCCTTTACCCTTGGTAGACTGGGAATCCCCACCAGAAGAAGATTTTTGGGGGCCTGATGAAGACTTTTGATCTTTACCCTTCTCCCCACCCTTGTCAGAGTTCTTAGCATCTTGCTTCTTGGTTTCCCCACCTTGGTTCTGTACCTTCTGCTTCACCCTGGTTCTGACCCATTTGTCTGCCTTCTTTCCCAATTCTTGGGGAGAGGTCAGATCAGAGTCAACCAGGTACTGATGCAACAGCTGGTTTTGACAGTTATTAAGAATCTGCTCCCTCATTATCAGATTATACAATCCTGAGAAGTCACACACCTTACTGCCCATCAACCAGCCTTCCAGAGCCTTGGCAGAACAATCCACATAGTCTACCCAGTCTTGAGTCTGTGCTTTTTGGGTGTCTCTGAACTTCAACCTGTACTGTTCAGTGGTTAGGCCAAACCCATCAATAAGAGCACTCTTCAAGACCTTGTAATTGTCAGCATCCTCCTCTCTAACAGTGAGGAGCTTGTCTCCTACCTTTGTCAGCAAAGGAGAGCCACAAGATTGCTGCCCACTGCTCCTGAGGGACCTTCTGTACTTTACAGGCCCTCTCTAAAGCAGTTATCCATTTGTGGATATCATCCCCACTCTGGTAGGGAGGGACAATCTTGCTCAGGTTCCTATGGTCATAGGACCTTTCCCTATCTCTAGGGACATGGCTGCCACCATGGGACTCTAGTCCCAACTTTCTTCTCTCCCTAAGGAGATCTAGGGATTCTCTATCTAAAGCCAATTGCTTCTTCCTGATCTCCAGTTGAGTTTCCTCATACTGGACCAGTCTCTTTCTTCTCTCATGAGAGGATTCCCTCCTGTGAGAAGAAACAGAGCTCCCTATTGAGGTGCCAGAGTGGTTAGACTCCTGAGAAGGAGACCTAGACTTTCTGAGCACACTCATAATCCTTCCTGGGGGGACAAAGGTGTGGTTCTCCAGATCCTCATCTTCATCTTCCCCAGAAGGGATTAGGTTTTCCAGGTCAGGGTCATTGTCACCCTCCTGGTCAGTTTCAGAGGGGGGCTGGGGGTAGTAGTACCCCTGGCCCCTTCCTCATCTGCTGGCCCACCCTCTGCTCCTACCCCTTCAGTCTCTGAGGACTTACTAAGATCATAAGCCACCAACATCTCCTGGAGGTGTTGGGTGGTGGGACTTTGGCCTGTCCTTAATTTCCTCACGTTACACAAAGCTCTCAGTTCCAAGAATGGGAGTGTGTCATACTTGGAGGGGGAAGCTCAATGGCTTCCTGCAGGGCATCTCTAGATCCTGCTTTTAAAGACATTACTAGTGTGGTGTGGTGTATGCACTACCTACTCTAGTGTGGCCTACTAAACTCTCTTGAGTTGTAGAAAGGGTTGTGCTATCCCTTAACACACAACTCTAAGTTCAGTAGAACTTACTGATATTCTAAGCTTAAATTATATGTACCTTAGGTACCTTTAGTGGTTTTCAGTTGATCAATTCAATTGAGATTATCTGGTAAAACAATAGCAAGCTGGAATCCCACACGCTGCACACCAATGTGAGAAGTTGGCCTGGCATATGCTGTCCACTAATTATAGTGGGCACCTTGCACCAGTCCAAATCGACTCTTATGGTAGGTAGGTTAAAGACAACCTTATTGAAAGCTATCCTAGTGGTAGCTGTGGAGAGCAGCCTTCAGGCTAAGTCTTGAAGGAATGTAAAGCAGCTTGTTTTACCAGTCTATAATCTCTTGAGTGACCAAATGAAAGAGCACCACACCAGGTATATATTCAAAATATATGTATTTATTACTAAACACACCCCTCTAGTCTCTTTATGAGGCTAGAGTTCGAAATACATAGGTTATAAGATCTTAAATCACAGTAATAGCACAAATACACGTTTGGGCCCTAGGGGCGTACCAAACCATATACCAATAAAGTGGTATGCGAACCACGACTGAACTAGACACTAGGCCTAGAGCCTCTAGAAGTGCTTGGACCACAAGGAACCACCCAAGGTAGTGACACAGGGGACCCACGGGAGACGCGTGCAGTGTAAATACACAACCGCGATACGCCGTTAACTTCTATGGAGAAAGTCGGGATCGGGAAAATAGAGGAAAGGGACACTTTAAAGAGGACTAGGACAAAACCCTTTGAGATCTAGGACTTTGAAGAGTCTCTACCCACGGGAGCACCGGAGTACTCGTGTTACCTCACCCAGGGAAGCCGGGTGCATAGGTGCCTTTCGGGGTCGGGTTTCGTCGTCGTTTCTTATGGCGATCTGCTGCAAAGTGCTGCTGGCGACCAGGAGAAAAGTGTCCGGGTGGATCCAAGAGTGGATCGGAGTTCTGAAGAACCTGAAAGCAGAGGGGACAGAGTCTGGGTCACTAGCCAGTGACCAGGAGGGCGATGGACAGATGCCCACCGATGTCGAGTGCTTCAAGTTCGTTGACGGTCGTCTTGACTCTTCAGCCACGAGGTCCGGGAGGCGTTGTCGGCGACCAGGAGCAGGATTCGGGCTGTTGCTCGATGTCTGTCGAGTGCAGAGGTGTCGGCGACCAGATTGGACCCAACAGGCCTTGGCAACGGCAAGTCTCGAGTAAGATGTAGATCGTCGATGATGCAGACCAGCAAGGTCTGGGGAACTCACCCAGCGAGGGTAAGTGAGGGCAGGCCTGGAGCAACCAGACTGCCAAGTAAAGAAAAGATTGGCCTTCGGTAAGGGCTACTAGCCAACGGGCTAGCGACCGCGAAGGAGCCTCGTGACGCCGCACGTGGAGCTGGCTTACAGGACACTCGTGGAGTGGGGGCCAGTGATCTTCGGTGCAGGTGGTGCTGGAGGCTAGGGCTACTCGGAGCCCAAAGCACGACTTCTTGGGAGACCCAGAAGATGGTGCACTTGCAAGTGTGCTCGGTGTCCAGGGGTCACGGTCTCACGTTACCCACGATAGCCACGGGCCTCAGCTTTGCTGGGGACTCAGGGTAGCCTCGGGGAAGTCTGAGAATCCACCTCTGGTGATGCGATGACTTCGGCGTCCGACGGGAGCTTCAGTGATGCGAACCGGACAGATGCTTCTTTGGTGCCTGCCAAGCAGGGGAGTCACTCCTTGACCCCAAGGGAGATTCTTCAGTCCTCTAATCGTGAGTAGAGCGTCGAAGGTCCAGGATTCTGTTTCAGAGTTTCGTCCAGGTATAATCTAAAGTCCTAAGGACTGGGTTCCTACCTTTATTCCAAAAATAGGGGATGGACTACTCTGTGGCCCCACCTATGGGTGGGTCAGGGCAGAGGGGTGGCTACACCCCTTTCCCTTTGTCCAGTTCGCGCCAAAGCAGGGGCTGCAAGCCCCTGATCCGGTTTGAACTGGGGTATGCACAGGGACACCAAATGTGCCCCCAGTGCAGGACTTCAAAGCACCCGAAAGTGCTCCCGCCCAGCCCCAATACACATTGTCCTGTCTGGGGAGGTGGTCACACCTCCCTGGGACAGAAACCTATTGTCCAGGCCTCCCCTGCCGGAGTTTCGTCCAGCAGCAGGAGGCCAGACTCGTGTCTGTGGCAGCAGCATCCATTTTGTGATGCCAGGGCTCTGGAAAGAAGTTACCGGACTCGTCAGAGTTAACATGCCTTTCCCTCTAGAAGGGTGGAATGCTACCCCCGCCGCCAGGATTGGCGGGGGGTAGTATTCCAAGATGTTTGACACCAAACACGACATGTTTTGGTGCAGCCATTCCATAGTTAGCATTTTACCGCGAGGATATAATGCGTTTAAGAGTATATGGTCAGGCTGCACTACAAACAGCATCAGAGATGGTCTCCGAACGCTGCAGAGGGGCCCTGCTCATGCAGGGGCACCCTCTCACATAAGAACCATGCACTCTGCCTTTAGGATTGATAAGGCCTGCCTTAGGAGTGACTTATAGGTTTATATGTGTGTATGCTTTTAGTGATATAGGTAACCTATACCACAGCAAGGGGTGCATGCACCACCTTACCCAGGCTGCAGTAGCAGACCTGTGGTGTCAGTTTGGATGGCCTACCAGGGGTGGCATAATACATGCTGCAGCCCCTGGCAGGCCTCTGAGGTACCTATGCCCTTGGTACATAGTATACCATATACTAGGGACTTACAAGGGCACTCCAGATCCCAATCAGTGATGTGCCTAAGGCACATGGAGACCCTTTTAAAGAGGAAACAGCTAGGCTGGGGTTCTGAATAGCAGGGCCCCAGCCAGACTAATGTCGAAAACCAGTGAAGTATCAGCAAAAAGTGGGGGTACCCCTGTGAAGCAGATCCTACTCTCCTACA
>CAWUFW010032453.1:0-13916 GCA_963921515.1 Calotriton arnoldi | reverse complement strand
TGAGTAAATCGGAATTCGTAGTTCGGCTGATTTTAGAGGAATATTATAAAGTTCCAAAACTCCACACACAGAAGAATTTCCAAGTGAAACCAGTCAATGTTAGCCTATGGAAGGAAATTCAAGTTACTGGTAAGTACGGTTAGAATTACTTTTCAGGGTCAGTGCTGGGCTAAAAGGTGCAGCACTGAGGTCTCTCCTGATAACAGGTGAGTAAATCGGAATTCGTAGTTCGGCTGATTTTAGAGGAATATTATAAAGTTCCAAAACTCCACACTTAGAAGAATTTCAAAGTGAAACCAGTCAATGTTAGCCTATGGAAGGAAATTCAAGTTACTGGTAAGTACAGTTAGAATTACTTTTCAGGATCTGTACTGGGCTGAAAGATGCAGCACTGAGGTCTCTCCTGATAACAGGTGAGTAAATTGGAATTCGTAGTTCAGCTGATTTTAGAGGAATATTATAAAGTTCCAAAACTCCACACTTAGAAGAATTTCCAAGTGAAACCAGTCAATGTTAGCCTATGGAAGGAAATTCAAGTTACTGGTAAGTACGGTTAGAATTACTTTTCAGGGTCAGTGCTGGGCTAAAAGATGCAGCACTGGGTTCTCTCCTGATAACAGGTGAGTAAATCGGAATTCGTAGTTCGGCTGATTTTAGAGGAATATTATAAAGTTCCAAAACTCCACACACAGAAGAATTTCCAAGTGAAACCAGTCAATGTTAGCCTATGGAAGGAAATTCAAGTTACTGGTAAGTACGGTTAGAATTACTTTTCAGGGTCAGTGCTGGGCTAAAAGGTGCAGCACTGAGGTCTCTCCTGATAACAGGTGAGTAAATCGGAATTCGTAGTTCGGCTGATTTTAGAGGAATATTATAAAGTTCCAAAACTCCACACTTAGAAGAATTTCCAAGTGAAACCAGTCAATGTTAGCCTATGGAAGGAAATTCAAGTTACTGGTAAGTACAGTTAGAATTACTTTTCAGGATCTGTACTGGGCTGAAAGATGCAGCACTGAGGTCTCTCCTGATAACAGGTGAGTAAATTGGAATTCGTAGTTCAGCTGATTTTAGAGGAATATTATAAAGTTCCAAAACTCCACACTTAGAAGAATTTCCAAGTGAAACCAGTCAATGTTAGCCTATGGAAGGAAATTCAAGTTACTGGTAAGTACGGTTAGAATTACTTTTCAGGGTCAGTGCTGGGCTAAAAGATGCAGCACTGGGTTCTCTCCTGATAACAGGTGAGTAAATCGGAATTCGTAGTTCGGCTGATTTTAGAGGAATATTATAAAGTTCCAAAACTCCACACACAGAAGAATTTCCAAGTGAAACCAGTCAATGTTAGCCTATGGAAGGAAATTCAAGTTACTGGTAAGTACGGTTAGAATTACTTTTCAGGGTCAGTGCTGGGCTAAAAGGTGCAGCACTGAGGTCTCTCCTGATAACAGGTGAGTAAATCGGAATTCGTAGTTCGGCTGATTTTAGAGGAATATTATAAAGTTCCAAAACTCCACACTTAGAAGAATTTCAAAGTGAAACCAGTCAATGTTAGCCTATGGAAGGAAATTCAAGTTACTGGTAAGTACAGTTAGAATTACTTTTCAGGATCTGTACTGGGCTGAAAGATGCAGCACTGAGGTCTCTCCTGATAACAGGTGAGTAAATTGGAATTCGTAGTTCAGCTGATTTTAGAGGAATATTATAAAGTTCCAAAACTCCACACTTAGAAGAATTTCCAAGTGAAACCAGTCAATGTTAGCCTATGGAAGGAAATTCAAGTTACTGGTAAGTACGGTTAGAATTACTTTTCAGGGTCAGTGCTGGGCTAAAAGATGCAGCACTGGGTTCTCTCCTGATAACAGGTGAGTAAATCGGAATTCGTAGTTCGGCTGATTTTAGAGGAATATTATAAAGTTCCAAAACTCCACACACAGAAGAATTTCCAAGTGAAACCAGTCAATGTTAGCCTATGGAAGGAAATTCAAGTTACTGGTAAGTACGGTTAGAATTACTTTTCAGGGTCAGTGCTGGGCTAAAAGATGCAGCACTGAGGTTCTCTCCTGATAACAGGTGAGTAAATCGGAATTCGTAGTTCGGCTGATTTTAGAGGAATATTATAAAGTTCCAAAACTCCACACACAGAAGAATTTCCAAGTGAAACCAGTCAATGTTAGCCTATGGAAGGAAATTCAAGTTACTGGTAAGTACGGTTAGAATTACTTTTCAGGGTCAGTGCTGGGCTAAAAGGTGCAGCACTGAGGTCTCTCCTGATAACAGGTGAGTAAATCGGAATTCGTAGTTCGGCTGATTTTAGAGGAATATTATAAAGTTCCAAAACTCCACACTTAGAAGAATTTCAAAGTGAAACCAGTCAATGTTAGCCTATGGAAGGAAATTCAAGTTACTGGTAAGTACAGTTAGAATTACTTTTCAGGATCTGTACTGGGCTGAAAGATGCAGCACTGAGGTCTCTCCTGATAACAGGTGAGTAAATTGGAATTCGTAGTTCAGCTGATTTTAGAGGAATATTATAAAGTTCCAAAACTCCACACTTAGAAGAATTTCCAAGTGAAACCAGTCAATGTTAGCCTATGGAAGGAAATTCAAGTTACTGGTAAGTACGGTTAGAATTACTTTTCAGGGTCAGTGCTGGGCTAAAAGATGCAGCACTGGGTTCTCTCCTGATAACAGGTGAGTAAATCGGAATTCGTAGTTCGGCTGATTTTAGAGGAATATTATAAAGTTCCAAAACTCCACACACAGAAGAATTTCCAAGTGAAACCAGTCAATGTTAGCCTATGGAAGGAAATTCAAGTTACTGGTAAGTACGGTTAGAATTACTTTTCAGGGTCAGTGCTGGGCTAAAAGGTGCAGCACTGAGGTCTCTCCTGATAACAGGTGAGTAAATCGGAATTCGTAGTTCGGCTGATTTTAGAGGAATATTATAAAGTTCCAAAACTCCACACTTAGAAGAATTTCAAAGTGAAACCAGTCAATGTTAGCCTATGGAAGGAAATTCAAGTTACTGGTAAGTACAGTTAGAATTACTTTTCAGGATCTGTACTGGGCTGAAAGATGCAGCACTGAGGTCTCTCCTGATAACAGGTGAGTAAATTGGAATTCGTAGTTCAGCTGATTTTAGAGGAATATTATAAAGTTCCAAAACTCCACACTTAGAAGAATTTCCAAGTGAAACCAGTCAATGTTAGCCTATGGAAGGAAATTCAAGTTACTGGTAAGTACGGTTAGAATTACTTTTCAGGGTCAGTGCTGGGCTAAAAGATGCAGCACTGGGTTCTCTCCTGATAACAGGTGAGTAAATCGGAATTCGTAGTTCGGCTGATTTTAGAGGAATATTATAAAGTTCCAAAACTCCACACACAGAAGAATTTCCAAGTGAAACCAGTCAATGTTAGCCTATGGAAGGAAATTCAAGTTACTGGTAAGTACGGTTAGAATTACTTTTCAGGGTCAGTGCTGGGCTAAAAGGTGCAGCACTGAGGTCTCTCCTGATAACAGGTGAGTAAATCGGAATTCGTAGTTCGGCTGATTTTAGAGGAATATTATAAAGTTCCAAAACTCCACACTTAGAAGAATTTCAAAGTGAAACCAGTCAATGTTAGCCTATGGAAGGAAATTCAAGTTACTGGTAAGTACAGTTAGAATTACTTTTCAGGATCTGTACTGGGCTGAAAGATGCAGCACTGAGGTCTCTCCTGATAACAGGTGAGTAAATTGGAATTCGTAGTTCAGCTGATTTTAGAGGAATATTATAAAGTTCCAAAACTCCACACTTAGAAGAATTTCCAAGTGAAACCAGTCAATGTTAGCCTATGGAAGGAAATTCAAGTTACTGGTAAGTACGGTTAGAATTACTTTTCAGGGTCAGTGCTGGGCTAAAAGATGCAGCACTGGGTTCTCTCCTGATAACAGGTGAGTAAATCGGAATTCGTAGTTCGGCTGATTTTAGAGGAATATTATAAAGTTCCAAAACTCCACACACAGAAGAATTTCCAAGTGAAACCAGTCAATGTTAGCCTATGGAAGGAAATTCAAGTTACTGGTAAGTACGGTTAGAATTACTTTTCAGGGTCAGTGCTGGGCTAAAAGGTGCAGCACTGAGGTCTCTCCTGATAACAGGTGAGTAAATCGGAATTCGTAGTTCGGCTGATTTTAGAGGAATATTATAAAGTTCCAAAACTCCACACTTAGAAGAATTTCAAAGTGAAACCAGTCAATGTTAGCCTATGGAAGGAAATTCAAGTTACTGGTAAGTACAGTTAGAATTACTTTTCAGGATCTGTACTGGGCTGAAAGATGCAGCACTGAGGTCTCTCCTGATAACAGGTGAGTAAATTGGAATTCGTAGTTCAGCTGATTTTAGAGGAATATTATAAAGTTCCAAAACTCCACACTTAGAAGAATTTCCAAGTGAAACCAGTCAATGTTAGCCTATGGAAGGAAATTCAAGTTACTGGTAAGTACGGTTAGAATTACTTTTCAGGGTCAGTGCTGGGCTAAAAGATGCAGCACTGGGTTCTCTCCTGATAACAGGTGAGTAAATCGGAATTCGTAGTTCGGCTGATTTTAGAGGAATATTATAAAGTTCCAAAACTCCACACACAGAAGAATTTCCAAGTGAAACCAGTCAATGTTAGCCTATGGAAGGAAATTCAAGTTACTGGTAAGTACGGTTAGAATTACTTTTCAGGGTCAGTGCTGGGCTAAAAGGTGCAGCACTGAGGTCTCTCCTGATAACAGGTGAGTAAATCGGAATTCGTAGTTCGGCTGATTTTAGAGGAATATTATAAAGTTCCAAAACTCCACACTTAGAAGAATTTCAAAGTGAAACCAGTCAATGTTAGCCTATGGAAGGAAATTCAAGTTACTGGTAAGTACAGTTAGAATTACTTTTCAGGATCTGTACTGGGCTGAAAGATGCAGCACTGAGGTCTCTCCTGATAACAGGTGAGTAAATTGGAATTCGTAGTTCAGCTGATTTTAGAGGAATATTATAAAGTTCCAAAACTCCACACTTAGAAGAATTTCCAAGTGAAACCAGTCAATGTTAGCCTATGGAAGGAAATTCAAGTTACTGGTAAGTACGGTTAGAATTACTTTTCAGGGTCAGTGCTGGGCTAAAAGATGCAGCACTGGGTTCTCTCCTGATAACAGGTGAGTAAATCGGAATTCGTAGTTCGGCTGATTTTAGAGGAATATTATAAAGTTCCAAAACTCCACACACAGAAGAATTTCCAAGTGAAACCAGTCAATGTTAGCCTATGGAAGGAAATTCAAGTTACTGGTAAGTACGGTTAGAATTACTTTTCAGGGTCAGTGCTGGGCTAAAAGGTGCAGCACTGAGGTCTCTCCTGATAACAGGTGAGTAAATCGGAATTCGTAGTTCGGCTGATTTTAGAGGAATATTATAAAGTTCCAAAACTCCACACTTAGAAGAATTTCAAAGTGAAACCAGTCAATGTTAGCCTATGGAAGGAAATTCAAGTTACTGGTAAGTACAGTTAGAATTACTTTTCAGGATCTGTACTGGGCTGAAAGATGCAGCACTGAGGTCTCTCCTGATAACAGGTGAGTAAATTGGAATTCGTAGTTCAGCTGATTTTAGAGGAATATTATAAAGTTCCAAAACTCCACACTTAGAAGAATTTCCAAGTGAAACCAGTCAATGTTAGCCTATGGAAGGAAATTCAAGTTACTGGTAAGTACGGTTAGAATTACTTTTCAGGGTCAGTGCTGGGCTAAAAGATGCAGCACTGGGTTCTCTCCTGATAACAGGTGAGTAAATCGGAATTCGTAGTTCGGCTGATTTTAGAGGAATATTATAAAGTTCCAAAACTCCACACACAGAAGAATTTCCAAGTGAAACCAGTCAATGTTAGCCTATGGAAGGAAATTCAAGTTACTGGTAAGTACGGTTAGAATTACTTTTCAGGGTCAGTGCTGGGCTAAAAGGTGCAGCACTGAGGTCTCTCCTGATAACAGGTGAGTAAATCGGAATTCGTAGTTCGGCTGATTTTAGAGGAATATTATAAAGTTCCAAAACTCCACACTTAGAAGAATTTCAAAGTGAAACCAGTCAATGTTAGCCTATGGAAGGAAATTCAAGTTACTGGTAAGTACAGTTAGAATTACTTTTCAGGATCTGTACTGGGCTGAAAGATGCAGCACTGAGGTCTCTCCTGATAACAGGTGAGTAAATTGGAATTCGTAGTTCAGCTGATTTTAGAGGAATATTATAAAGTTCCAAAACTCCACACTTAGAAGAATTTCCAAGTGAAACCAGTCAATGTTAGCCTATGGAAGGAAATTCAAGTTACTGGTAAGTACGGTTAGAATTACTTTTCAGGGTCAGTGCTGGGCTAAAAGATGCAGCACTGGGTTCTCTCCTGATAACAGGTGAGTAAATCGGAATTCGTAGTTCGGCTGATTTTAGAGGAATATTATAAAGTTCCAAAACTCCACACACAGAAGAATTTCCAAGTGAAACCAGTCAATGTTAGCCTATGGAAGGAAATTCAAGTTACTGGTAAGTACGGTTAGAATTACTTTTCAGGGTCAGTGCTGGGCTAAAAGGTGCAGCACTGAGGTCTCTCCTGATAACAGGTGAGTAAATCGGAATTCGTAGTTCGGCTGATTTTAGAGGAATATTATAAAGTTCCAAAACTCCACACTTAGAAGAATTTCCAAGTGAAACCAGTCAATGTTAGCCTATGGAAGGAAATTCAAGTTACTGGTAAGTACAGTTAGAATTACTTTTCAGGATCTGTACTGGGCTGAAAGATGCAGCACTGAGGTCTCTCCTGATAACAGGTGAGTAAATTGGAATTCGTAGTTCAGCTGATTTTAGAGGAATATTATAAAGTTCCAAAACTCCACACTTAGAAGAATTTCCAAGTGAAACCAGTCAATGTTAGCCTATGGAAGGAAATTCAAGTTACTGGTAAGTACGGTTAGAATTACTTTTCAGGGTCAGTGCTGGGCTAAAAGATGCAGCACTGGGTTCTCTCCTGATAACAGGTGAGTAAATCGGAATTCGTAGTTCGGCTGATTTTAGAGGAATATTATAAAGTTCCAAAACTCCACACACAGAAGAATTTCCAAGTGAAACCAGTCAATGTTAGCCTATGGAAGGAAATTCAAGTTACTGGTAAGTACGGTTAGAATTACTTTTCAGGGTCAGTGCTGGGCTAAAAGGTGCAGCACTGAGGTCTCTCCTGATAACAGGTGAGTAAATCGGAATTCGTAGTTCGGCTGATTTTAGAGGAATATTATAAAGTTCCAAAACTCCACACTTAGAAGAATTTCCAAGTGAAACCAGTCAATGTTAGCCTATGGAAGGAAATTCAAGTTACTGGTAAGTACAGTTAGAATTACTTTTCAGGATCTGTACTGGGCTGAAAGATGCAGCACTGAGGTCTCTCCTGATAACAGGTGAGTAAATTGGAATTCGTAGTTCAGCTGATTTTAGAGGAATATTATAAAGTTCCAAAACTCCACACTTAGAAGAATTTCCAAGTGAAACCAGTCAATGTTAGCCTATGGAAGGAAATTCAAGTTACTGGTAAGTACGGTTAGAATTACTTTTCAGGGTCAGTGCTGGGCTAAAAGATGCAGCACTGGGTTCTCTCCTGATAACAGGTGAGTAAATCGGAATTCGTAGTTCGGCTGATTTTAGAGGAATATTATAAAGTTCCAAAACTCCACACTTAGAAGAATTTCCAAGTGAAACCAGTCAATGTTAGCCTATGGAAGGAAATTCAAGTTACTGGTAAGTACGGTTAGAATTACTTTTCAGGATCAGTACTGGGCTGAAAGATGCAGCACTGAGGTCTCTCCTGATAACAGGTGAGTAAATCGGAATTCGTAGTTCGGCTGATTTTAGAGGAATATTTGCACAGTGGTGAAGGGAGGGCGGGGCTTCAGGTGACATGTCTGCAAACAGGCCCCGTGGCGCGTTTTAAGATGGGGAATTAAATCCTCCTCAATCCCGAGGGTCCCTAGGGGCCAAGTAGCCCACCAGATACCTCAGTCTGCGCCAGAGAGTTGCGTTGCAGAGAGGTGTTCAGAGGCCACGCCCCTTTTGCACCTCTCTGCAACGCAGCTCTGTGGCGCTTTCTGGACGTACCTGGTGGGCTAGTTGGCCCCCAGGGACCCTCAGGATTGAAGAGGAATTAATTCCCCATCTTAAAACGCGCCACGGGGACTGTTTGCACACATGTCACCTGAAGCCCCGCCCCCTCCCTTCACCACTGTGCAAATGCGCCCCGTGGCGCGTTTTAAGTTGGGGGATTAAGTCCCCTTGAATCCTGAGGGTCCCTGGGGTCCAACTATCCCACCAGGTACCTCCAGTAAGCGCCACAGAGCTGAGTTGCAGAGAGGTGTAAAAAGGGGCATGGCCTCTGTACACCTCTCTGCAACGCAGCCCCCTGGCGCATACTGGAGGTTCCTGGTGGGCTAGTTGGCCCCCAGGGACCCCCAGTATTCAAGGGGAATTCGTTCCTCCTCTGCAAACGCTCCAGGGGGCGCGTTTGCAGAGTGGTAAAGGAAGGGGGCAAGGCCTGCGGCCCGATCGTTTTTTCCTGAAGGGGGCTGTGTGGCCCCCTTCCTTTTGGGCCCTGGGGACCCCATCCCCCAGGGCCTTACCCCTCTTTTTTTTTTTTTAAACGGGAAGGGGGCCGCGTGGCCCCCTCCCGTGGCCGATTTCGGCCCCGGGGACCCCATCCCCCAGGGCATGGCCACTCTTTTTATTATTTTTTTAAGGAGGGGGGCTGCGTGGCCCCCCTCCTCAGGCCTCCTTTTGCCCCGGGGACCCCATCCCCCGGGGCAGGCCTTTATTTTATTTTTTTGGGGAGGGGCCGTGTGGCCCCCCTCCCGGGCCACTACTTGCCCCGGGGACCCCATCCCCCGGGGCTGGCCCTCTCCGTTGGGGACCGTGGGGGGGTCCCCAATCTCCCCACGGTCCCAGCCGGCTCCCCGCGTCCTGGGGAGCCGGCATTGCTTTCCACATGGGGAGCTGCTGACTGCAGCTCCCCATGTGGAAAAGCTGTCTGCTGCTTCATTGAAGCGAGAGCAGGTTTCCCTGCTCTCGCTTCCAATGAAGCAAAGCAGTTTGCAATGGCAGGAAGGGAGCCGCGAGGCTCCCGTCCTGTCATTGCAAACTACAGTGTCCCGGGGGTAGGCACCCAGGGACACTGCAGGAGCCGGCCCTGGGGCGGTGGCGGTCCCCAGGGCCATCAAGGAGGCCCAGGAGGGGGGCCGCGCGGCCCCCCTCCTCACATCTGCAAAGCCCCGGGGAGGTGGTGGTCCCCGGGGCTTCGGGGGTCCAAAACGGACCCCCATTTTAAATTTGTTAGTGCCCCGGGAGGTGGCGGTCCCCGGGGCATGTGGGGGGCTGGAGCCCCCACACAGGTGATTTAATTTTAAAAAAGAAGCCCCGGGGGTGGCGGTCCCCGGGGCTGCGGGAGGGCTCAGAGCCCTCCCGCACCATTTTGTTTAAAGCCCCGGGGGTGGCAGTCCCCGGGGCTTGGGTGGACTTAGAGGCCCCCCATATAATTAATAATAAAGCCCCGCATGCCCCCGGGACTTGGCCCACCCGGGGGCCATTAACTCACGAAGCGCGGGTGACCGCGCTTCGTTTTTATCGGCAGGATCCGCGCACCCAGCGCGTTTTCTGCCGATTTTTAAAAAAAATATATATATTTTTTTGGCCCTGGGGGTCCTTGTAGGACCCCCTGAGCAGGGCTAGGGGTTCAGGGTGTTTCTACCCTGCCCCCTTTTTGCGTTTTGCGCCCTTGTTTTTGTCTTTTCTTGTCCCTTGGTTCTACCGAGGAACAAGATGGCTGCCAACACTTCCTGGTTTGGAGTGTTGACAGCCAATTAGCATGCAGCTCGTGGTCGGGAGGGTGCGCGGATCCTCCGTGCCTCTAAATATCGAAACTTTTATTTTGGATTTTCTCAGCAACCACTGAACGGATTTACACCATTTTTAAAAAGGGTGCTTTCTGAACCAAGCACTACCTTTTTGCAAAATTTGGTGTAATTCTGTTCAGCAGTTTTTGCTGTAGCCTTGCATAAAGTTTCCTATGGGAAATCGATTTTTTCACTCTTATTTTTTGAATTTCTCCGCAACTACTGAACGGATTTACACCATTTAAAAAAAGGTCGCTTTCTGAACCAAGCGCTACCTTTTTGCAAAATTTGGTGTAATTCCGTTCAGCAGTTTGGGCTGTAGCCGTGGCTAAAATTTCCTATGGGAATTAACATGGAGAAAACGGAGAAAACGTGTTTTGGGACCCCCCTTTTTTCTCGGCCCCTGCTTGACGAATCAACCCGAGACTTTCAGGGTAGGAGCAGAGCGGAGCGCCCCAACAAGTTGGAAGCTTTCGCGAAGATTCGTCAACCGGCGCAAGAGTTATTTCAAATAGAATGTTGCGGATTTCCTATGGATAAAGGTCCTAACTATAACTATCTACTGGCGACCGCCAGTAGATAATATATATATATATATACGACAATCCGGTGACACCAATATTATATTTCATCCCTAAGATTCACAAACATGCCAGTAAGCCACCAGGCAGGCCGATCATCTCCGCCAGGAACAGTGTTTTTGAAAAAACATCAATATATATTGATTTCTTCCTCCAGGAATATGTCCAAAAATTGGCATCATACATTAAGGACACAGGGGACTTTTTAGGAAAAATGCTTGATTTTAAATTGTGTGATGATTATCTACTCATCACACTTGATGTGACCTCATTGTACACGTCGATTAGGCACAAGGATGGCCTTAGAGCCTTACAATACTATCTAGCACGAAGGGGTCCCGAATATGCTGAACATACCAATATGTTAATTAATATGGTGGAATGTTGTCTAACCAACAATATTTTCATGTTCCAGAATGCTTATTTCCAGCAGGCAAGGGGTGTGGCCATGGGAGCCAGCTTCTCCCCCAGCTATGCATGTCTTCACATGGGCTGGTGGGAGGAGCTGGTTCTCATGAAGGAACATATTGAGGCCATGACCAAGAACGTAAAGGTGTGGTGGAGTTTCATTGATGACCTGTTCTTGGTCTGGCGGGGTACACGATCAGAAGCAGAAACATTCATTGCTCAAATCAAAAAGAACCAACTTAATTTACACTTTACTGCTTGCATCAGCAATACCACTGTGTATTTTTTGGATGTTGAGGTATATGTTGAGAACGACAAACTTGAAACACGACTCCATAGAAAACCGACAGCGGGCAATGCCATTTTGCTTGCCAGTAGTGCCCATCCTGGGCACCTGGTACAAAGTATACCATATGGCGAGCTGTTGCGTTTAAAACGTATTTGCAGCAGTGATAAGGACCTATATAAAGCTCAAGGTGAATGTATAACTAGATTCAGGGAGAGAGGTTATAGTAAAAAATGTCTAGAAACTGCCCTCAAGAAAAGTAATCAGGAATCTAGGGTGTCCCTTCTCAAACCTAAATCAACGGAGAAGGAGACTATTGATACACCTGACAAATTCAGGTTAATCCTTAAGTACAACCAACATGTAGGTGCAGTGAGGAACATAATCAAGAAAAATTGGCATCTGATCCGACAAGATCCTGTAATTGGTGCCACAGTCTCCAAACAACCGGCAATTACATACTGCAGGGGTAAATCGATGAAAGATGTCTTAGTCAAAAATGACCCGTGTGGCCCACCAGTAAAAGCACATGGTTATCCCAAAGATTGGGATTCTATAAGTGTAAAATATGTAAGGCCTGCCAATATGGGGTAACCATGACTAGTTACACGACTCCATTTGGCGGTGAAGAAAAAATTATAGACAAAGCGTTAAACTGTAAAACCGATCATGTGGTTTATGTGCTGGAGTGCCCCTGCAAATTAAAATACGTAGGAAGTACCATCCTACAGGGGCATAAAAGGGTGCTCCAGCACATAAGGGCTATTAAAAATAATGATCAAGCATACCCGGTGGCCCGCCATTTCCAAGAAACCCATGCGGGCACCCCCAAGGATCTTAAATACTATTTTATAGATTCTATCCCAATCAACAAAAGGGGTGGTGATCGAGAGAAGGCACTTCGCAAATTGGAAATGCAATATATTCTAAATCTCGACACCAAACACCCAAAGGGGTTGAATGCCACGGAAGAATTATATGCCAGTCTATACGATTAAAAAAATTCCCCCCAAAAGTTTTTACAACAAAAAAAATGTTTACAAAAAATGTTTTTTACAACAAAAAAGTTTTTAGATCTTAATTGTAAATAGGTATTTTTTATTTTTATACCTATGAATTGAACCATGTGATTATGAAAAGTTTATTGTGAATATATATATATATGTTTATTTGGATCTTTTAGATTCGTCTAGATTTCCTCAATAGCATAAATAAGCCGCCCATCCCGCCCTTAAATCTTTTTAAATTATTTAGTTCAGCACAGTTTGCACAGAGTTGTTTACATAGCACATGTCACTTTTTTAATGCTTTTTTTTGCACATAGAAACAGCAGGGAAAATGAAAGACAACTAATAAAGGGCATGATGCCGTCATTTAAAAGAGGAGGAAAAATTAGAAAAATTTGTTTATTAGCTTTACCTGATCCAGTCCATATTTTTATGAATGATTTTAGGTATTTAAACTGGGATATGACATAACCTGCAAGTATATAAAAAATGTATTCATGTATTCATTGTAATTGATGTGTATATATTTATATATTTATTTATTTAGGTATATATTTATATATTTTACATGACTTGCTATTTATAAATTTGTTTATTTATTTATTCATGAATGTTTGGTACTGGTAACATTGAGTTTTAAACAAAAAGGCTGCATTAACATGGATTAATACATGTTGTATACAGTTTGCTAAGATGAGCCTTTGGAGTTTGGCAATACCTCTATATATGTTTCCTGTCTGTTTAAATGCACTGTTCACTTTAAGTATAAGTCACGTGGGAGTAAAAAAGAAAAAAAGCTAATGGTATATAAAAAACTGTCTGAGCAAAGAGCGCGTCATGTGATCAAGTCCCCGGCGAGGGACGAAACGCGTCATGGCTGCTGCAATCATTTGGGAGTTTTAATAAACATTGCAGTGTGACAAATTCTGGTGGTCCGCGCCCTTCCTTTGCGCACAGGAAACAGGCGAATCGAGGAGGAGTATGGTGTGATATATATATATATATATATACAAAAACATATTTAAACTTTACAGAAACACATAGTCACTGGATGATGTCGTCAGTGATGTCATCAGTGATGTCATTTGAGATGTCATCAGTGATGTCATCAGTGATGTGACTGACCATGTCATGAATGATGTAATATGTGACATCATCAGCAGTGCATTGCGGGGGCGCGAGTTATCGTTAGCTCAACTAACTATAAAGGCCGAATTTCTCTGGTTTTGTACGAGTAAAATGTCCAACTAACTATAACGTCCCTGAAACCTATGGTTTTTTCAGTGAATATATATATATATATATATATATATTCACTGAAAAAAACATTTGTTTTACAGACGTTATAGTTAGAAATTAGCATTTAAAAAACCTTAGAAATTCACTGAAAAAACCATAGGTTTTACAGACGTTATAGTTAGAAATTAGCATTAAAAAACCTTAGAAATTCACTGAGAAAAACCATAGGTTTCAGGGACGTTATAGTTTGCTGGACATTTCACTCGTACAAAACCATAGAAATTCCACTGTTATAGTTAGTTCAGTTAACTATAACTCGCGCCCCCGCAATGCACTGCTCATGATGTCACATATTACATCATTCATGGCATGGTCACTGATGTCATTTGAGATGTCATCAGTGATGTCATCAGTGATGTCACTGACCATTCCATGAATGATGCTGATATGTGGCGTCATGGCAGT
>CAWUFW010032452.1:0-13917 GCA_963921515.1 Calotriton arnoldi | reverse complement strand
ACCCAGGTGCGTATCGTAGGACGGAAGCTTCTTTTGTACATATTTTCTCAATTCCAGCAATGTTTGCGTAAATCCACCAATACACGTCAGCGCTCTAAATGGGACCCTACTGCAAACATGGTGCTTAAACTAATTAATTTGTCTGCCCCGGGCTCGCTCCGTTGTCACGAGGTTGCTTACCATGACGGCCACGTTTGTATCCACTCGGCTGAGCCGCTGCACGCCTTTGCCGGAAGTTTTGTACGACTCGAGGTGCAGTTTATATCCACGTCATTGCGCAACAAGTCTTCTGCACCAGCAGGCGATGTTTATCTAAGCAAACTTACCTTTTGGTGTGAGCCGGAACGGCCGCTGCTCGCGTCATGCCCACGCATTTTAGCGGGTTACTGTAAGGGGGGCGGGGGGGCCTACTTGAGGTAGGCTCGCTAAGTAAGCTGTTTATTTCTTCAGGCAGCGCAGGAGGAGTTCGGTTGCATGTATGGTGCAGCAGATGGGGAGACAGTGGGGATGGAGGGCAGAAGGGTCGTGCCATAGCCTGTTTATGCGTAGCTTGAAAATGTGTGCCAGACATTTACTATTTATCTGAGTATGCGCGTGTGTTTTTTATTTTGTTACAAGGCTACACAAAATCGCGACTTGCCAGACATAAATAAAAGCAAGGCGTAAGAATTTAGTCCTACTTTTATGTCTAGTCTGCCCCTATTTTTCTTCTCAATCAATCTGGTCACCCTAGGCATAGTTCAGCTACTGATGAGCGGGTGGGGTTGGGGGGCGGCGTATATGCTAGATCTTGGCATGTTCTGGATGACTTAAAGTCCTCCCTAATTAACACGTTGTGCATGCTAATGGTCTCTCCTCTTTCAGGCGCTACCTACACAGATGCAACTGTGACGTTTTCACATGGGTCTCTCACTTGAGAAGTGCAGCCCCCGAAGATGGGCTCGCGCCGTGTTACTTAACGCCCGCCGTACTCTTTCCGATTAGTCATTCCTTTGCTAGAGGCTGTTCGTCTAATTGGCCCCCTTCCTACAAAGGGCTGGGGCATGCGCAGAATACGTCGGTTCATGGCAAATGTTAGTAGGGCTGTTTCTTGGCATCAGTTTTAAGCTAGCGCGGACATTCCCGGAGATATTGGGGAGCATTACCTGAGCACCAGTTACTTTATTTCAGGGCACATTAATTTTTTGGGTTGGCACGGGTAGATTACGCGATTTGCCTAGAATCACAGGATGTTTGAGCCGACGCCGGGAGTCGAATCCCCACATCTCCTCGTCCCCATCGTACCAAGAATGCAGTGTTCCACCACAGAGCACTTGTTTTATTAGCACATGCGTTCTATTAAATGTAGTCTCATTTCCGTGTGTGAATGAAGTTTGGATTACATTGCAAGCTAAAGGGTTTGATCTAAAAACGAAATCGCCCAGAGTTGGTTACCTGCGCACATGGTGACGCGGAGTCGCCTGACCTCCATAGCACGGGCGTCCCTCCAACTTTGCCCCGTTATCCTCTGGCATTGGCACCGCCTGCCGCGGGCTGCGTCCTCACTGGGAGTCAGCAGAGCAATCCCTCAGGGAGGGAGTTGCCACGCAGTCGGCATCTTAGATTTCTCAGCTGTGTCCACTGGTCAAGTTAGTTTTGTGACTGAATTGCCTCGTAAACGCACAGGAGGATTCTACTGAGGGCGTTTCTAGCATAATCTCTGGACATTACCCGTTGCCCTTCTTTCTGTTTAATCACTCTAACCCCTCACCTTCTGTCAGTATTCTCTGCCTTTAACTTTCAGTCACTCTACTCACCCATAACGCTCCAAGCCATCTCCTGCTGTCACACACCTGTCACTACCTATCCCTCATCTTCCATCAGCCACTACCCCGTACCCTACCTACACCCCACTGTGACTGCCCCATCACCCTCACTCTTGGCTGTCAGACCTGCTTTCGTCACACCCACTGCAGTCACCCTCGCTCCTCCCTGGTCATCACCCTCTACTTTCTTCACCCCGTCAGCCATTACCCCAACACCCCCTGGAGGCGGTTTTCCTGGCAGGTTTCATGTTTTTCCTATTCAGCTCTGGAGGCCCCGATGGGATCTGCTCCAAAGGAAGCAGACAGGAGGATGTGGTATACTATCAAACACTCCTCTCCACCCAAACTAATTTGGAGCGGATCCAAACGCCTCCCTCTGAGACGCATGCTGCTGTGGACTGAAGCAAGGAATCTAGTGGGATGGGGATAGGGGGGCACGGAGTTGCAGCCAAGTTCTCTCCCGCCACGGTCTGAGGCTGAGTATCCCCGCAGGTGGACAGTGTGGCTACTCGCCCACTCTGCCTCCCTCACTTGTACATAGAACTTCATGCCTATGAAGCTCGGCTCTCTTCTATAACCCGCAGCTGGAATAGTGCCCCCACAGGAAACTGGTGCGAAGTCCCATGTGTTATAAAGTGGGCAATCTGGAACTCAAACCGTTCATGCCCAGTGAAGCGCATGTTAAACTTAAGGACAAATAGACTGGTTTTATTTGTGCGGGTTATTGCAGGGAGGTATTGAGACAGGCCTTCAGTGCTCGCTGTCTTACCACTCACTATTTACTTAGCAGGAGGAGTTTAAAAAAAAAATATTTATGCAAGTTTATATAGTGCAGACATGACCAGAAGGCATCAGTGCTTCACAACAAGCAGGTTACAGGGTGTTATACTAATAGTAATTAAACTCGGACCTTCACTTCGGTGGGTGTGTGCAGAAGTTATCATAAGCTGTTAAAGTGAATGTGCAGGGGAAATAAAATTAAACCATTAGTTTAGATGGTGGGGTCATAAGGGCAGGTCAGACCGCAGGGGGGAGGGGAGGATTACTTAAATCGGGTCAAGGGAGAATTAACCAAGATGTCAGTCAAGAGGAGCTTCAGGTCCTTTGTTGAAGGTTACTAGGCAGGTGTTAAGACGGAGGGAAATTGAACATGGCAAACAAAGACCAACTTCTCAAAAACACTTGATATATTTTATGCAATATGTCTATAATATACAGAGCCATGAATCAGACCAGTAGTTTTTGAAATTTATTCATCTCGAGTACAAAAATATATTCATAATTTATTCATCCAAGGTACGAAAGTCTTTTTTTTTTTTATTTTAATAAAAAAACAAGAGAAAATGCACACAAGTGTAGTTGCATCCATTCAATTATTGAGCACCCACATGTATAGGCAAACAAGACACTTATTAAATCTAATGCAGTACAAGCACAAAGCGCACATATTACAGTACAATAATAAAACCAACATTTATCAAAAAACTATACACAACGCTATACAGAACAATCATATGACAGACAAAAGAAATCACAATGAGTAAAAATTATTGCTCGTCATACAGATATTTTTAGTATAGGGAGTACTGTATCTAATGGACAAATGCGCCAACATGCGTTTTGGAAGTTAACAGTTGATAAAATCAACCTTCATCAGGGTGCCGTCTGTGAATAAATTCAGTGGCAGGGGGCCATCCATTCAAAGTGTAGTCACACAGAGCTGTGAACTAGGCAGTGGGCTCACAAACTTCATAAACAATGGTTGTGGATAGGGGTTCCAGAGTATATAGAATGGAAAAAGCACTGTGCCACGGACACATTAATGGTGTGACACCCACATCTTATATCTGGTTCACAAGAGGAGATGGAGATAATGGGAATGTGTATTGGCCCCCCTGTAAAGATTCTAGTCACTCCATGGGATGCAAGAGAGTAACGAGAGGGCCCCTGTCAGGCCAGGAGGAGGTGTCGTTCCCCCATCAGGATTCTAACTTTACGACTGTTTAAGCCTCAGTCTTTCATTCTATTTGTCGGGCCATCACTTAGCTGGCCTTCCTCTTCGGCTCCCTGAGCCACGTTACTCTTGCATCCCGCACAGTTTCTAGAATCTTTACAGTGGGACCAATACACATTCCCATTATCTCAATCTCCTCTTCTTTTGAACCAGATATAAGATGTGGGTGCCACACCATTAATGTGTCCGAGGCACAGTGCTTTTTCCATTCTATATACTCTGGAACCCCTATCCACAACCAGTGTTTATGAAGTTTGTGAGCCCCCCTGCCTAGTTCACAGCTCCGTGTGACTATACTTTGAATGGAAACCCCCGTGCCACTAAATTTATTCGCACACAGCGCCCTGATGAAGGTTGATTTTATCAACTGGTAACTTCCGAAACGCACGTCGGCGCATTTCTGTCCATTAGATGCAGTACTCGCTATACTAAAAATCTGTATAATGAGCAATGATTTTTACTCATTATTTCTTTTTTGTCTATCATATGATTATTCTGTATAGTGTTGTGTATAGTTTTTTGATAAATGTTGGTTTTATTATTGTACTGCTGTATATTGTGTGCTTTTTTGTGCTTGTACTGCATTAGATGTGTCTTGTTTGCCTATACATGTGGGTGCTCACTAATTGAATGCATACAACTACATTTTTGTGTTTTTTCTCTTTTTTAATCAAAAAAATGACTTGTATAAAAATATTCTTTTGTACCTTGGTTGAATAAATTATGAATATATATTTGTACTCGAGATGAATAAATTTAAAAAAACTACTGGTCTGATTCATGGTTCTGTATATTGGACATATTGCATAAAATATATCCAGTGTTTTGGAGAAGTTTCTGTCTTTGTTGCCATGTTCAATTTCCCTGCCCCTTTTCCAAACTTTTCTAGTCAAGTCAGGGACCCTCTTTGTTCTTTTGAAGTTTAGACTGAGGGAGGCAGAGTTCCAGATTCTAGTAGCACTTCCACAGAGACTGGTTCATGTACTGTTCTCGACTGAAGGTGCAGGGTTTCTAGTAGCAGGGATTGGGCATTTCTGGAACCCCTATTTGCTATGGTGATTCAGTTTCTCGTTTAGATGGGAGGGTGAGGAGGAGTGCAGCGCTCTGTGCGTAATGCAAGCTATTTTGAATTGGGTCCTCTCGTCAATGGGGAGCCAGTGGAGGTATAGCAGGGCAGGGGAAATGTGGTCAAATTTCGTGAGACCTAAAACTAAGTGTGCTGCAGCATGTAGTGTTGGTCTCTGTGGGCCTAGGTGAACCCTGGGAATGCCGGAGAGAAGGGCAATTCCATAGTCTAGAAAGAACAAGACTGCACCACTATTTTGAGGTCTTGTTCCGGAATCGTCTGGTGCCCCAAAGCTGCTTAACTTGGTGTTGTGCACTGTTGGCCACGGTTGTGATGTGCCTGTGAAGATTGAGATGATCCTCAAGGGCGATGCTGTGACATCTGGCACTCTGGACAATGGTGGCGCAGCCATCCAGGGTGGGGAGTTTGGCCATCCATACTTGAAGTGGTGTTTTTGCTTTCGGGGGTGAGATCAAAAGAAATCGTTTTACTTGGGTTGGATTTAAATGGTGGTTGAACATCAGTTTTGAATCTTTCAGGCAACGTTTTCCAGGGATGGGATTTTCAGGTACATTTGGTTGGTGTGGAATAAAATCCCAGAATTTCTAAGAATCTCTGATTCCAGGTAGAGTTGGAGGGTTGGAGAGGTTCAATCCTTGAGGGACCTCTTGGTCAACTCTGACTGGTCTTGAGAGCATGCAAAACCATAGTACAAAAGTAGTCAAAGTAATTTAAATTATCACAAGTTTGATTATTTGGTTACTGTTGATTCCAATCAGACAAAAGTTGGTTGTAGATCAAAAACATGTTGAGACCAGGGAAAGACAGCCAAGACGCGTCTCGTCAAGAAGTGACTTGTTCAGGGCTGTGGATAGATAAAATAATTTACAATACATCCTTAAGACAGGTGTTGGATTACAACCAAGCTAAAGTAATGTTATCTTATAAGAAAATAGGAAGGAAACCATTCAGGCATTGGTACATAAATGATGATAAAGGTAGCCTTGCACACATATTCACCTATGTTGATTCAGACCAGGTATGAATACAGTAAGAAATTGGAGACGAAATGGATCAAGCCTTCCACTAACGGATTTTCAAGCCTAAAATACGTATGTGCCCGCCAAGGAGTAGTAGCTGGAAAGACTACATTACACAGTATCAGCGCATCCATTGTGAAATGAGTAAAGCTCACCACTTAATTGTAAGGCGCGAGAGAAGTAGACTGCCAAAACCATATTCTACTGACCTAAGATCAGTTGATTGGTCAGATGTTCTACATTTGGTGCGAAGAGTAACTGAGTCAAAACTAAAAATATGATATATTATGTCCCCTGGAAACTGCGATCATGGTAATAAAATTAAACATATGGAGATGTGTAATTCGTTCTAGTCATAACATTGGTATGTTTCATGTATTTGCAGTTGTCATTCAGAGCCGGTGTGGCTGTTCTAGTTAATCGCGCTGCAATTCATTCAGTGACCCCCCTAACATCAGGATATAAAACGAGAATTTGTTCACTCGTTCTGAACCGTGAGGTGCTTAGCATGGCAGTAAATTTAATGTATACACGGCTAACCTGTACAATAGATATGTCCACGAAGTTGGCACACTCCCGACCAGCCAGTTTTGAGGAAACCCTAAGTCTCCTGCATATAAACGAGATATATGAAAGGTTAACTATTTGAGTTGTGGAGTTCTTATTGTGATTGTAAGATACACGCAGTTAAATATCCCAAATGTGATGTTACCACCAAGGCATCTGGCAAAATCCTTTAATAGTGATCGCAGAGTCCCTATTTTAAAAAGGCTATGGTTGAAACCAAACCATATCTATACCCGTATTGATGGCCTGTATGGCAATGTCCTATATTGTTCCAGGGGATAATGTCTTTAGTGTGGTACTTATTCCCAAGGAGTGGCAATGTTAGTCCATTAGCTGGTGCCTAATTTGCTGAATAAGTGCTGGGTTCAAAATGTTGCTCAGATCGCAGCCAGCTCCATTGAATGAATGTCATATTGAATCCCAAGGCTGCTGAATATTGATTCCACCTCATGCCTTTCTTGCACCACCAGACACTCCCTGCCGCTTCTTGCAGGTTCTTTTTCACACCAGCTTTCTCCTTTGTCACTTTTTCCTTCTCGTCATTCCCACCCCCGCCCCCTTGTGTTTTCCACACATGCGCTGCATCTAAGTCTCAAGAAAAATTAACAGCCAGACTCAAAATGAGTGCCTGTGTGCCCCACTTGCACTACTGACTCTGTATGGTCATTCGCAATGAGATGTATTACTGTTGCATTTGAAATGAATCTGCACGCTCACCTATTGGGCTTTGGTGACTGGTACTGCTAGGGCAGCAGCGCAAGGTTTCTCAGTTGCAGAACACATACTAGTTGGGCAGCAATGCAAGCTTTGCTTTCTCACAGAATCTGTACATGGTGGCAATAGCATAAGGCAAGTGAAGTCTTCCAATCCAGCAGGGCAGACTAGTAAAAGCTTTCACTGGCCAGAACATGTGCTGAGTATGAGAAGCTTGGGGATGGATCTCTGTAGGGGGGTTGGGGGGGGGGGGCTTAACTGTAGGTTGAGTGAGTGAATATGCAAGTTCTAACACCATTCTCACTTTAGTAATGCTCCACGTCGGCATCCTGAAATTACTACGTTTGCCACATATTGAGGCCTGGCTGTTAGTACTGTTGGAGTAGCCCAGCCTCGGCAACTATGCTCTGTACCGGGATACAGGTGGCAGCCTCTTCAAAACTGTGTTCAATGCGCGCACACACCAGGTGCTGTGCAATCCCAGCCTGTGCTGCACCTGCTCAAAATGTAGAGGCCCACCACTGGTGGTTTACACATTTCACCATCCTTTACAGTAAGAAGTACCCCCACACACCTGCATACACAATTTCTTGAATTGGCCTTCAGTGACCATGTCTAGCATTTTAGTGTCTAGATTGTCTACAGTGTATAGATGATGGAGGGATTAACGCCCTCGTTGGTAGCAAAGTAGAACCTCTGGTTTTGGTGCAGTGAACTGAGGACTATGGTGACGGCCTTCTTGAATATGTATAAGTTTACATGAATTGTAAGCTGAACTTGTTTGCTTTCATTTTGTTTGGTAATTTTAATGCTGTTTTTATTTCCTGTAGTTTAAATCAAAATGGCGTCAGTTCAACAAAAGCTGATAACCTCTGTTACTGATGAGAAGCCTCATATTCCTACCAACAAGGTCACCATCGTAGGGGTCGGTCAAGTTGGCATGGCCAGCGCTAACAGCATCCTGCTGCGGGTAATGTTTTCATCGATGGCGCATTGCATGATGTTTTTTATTTGGAATAAAAGTGGCCTTTGTAGATACCTTGCATACTCTGATTTGTTTTCATGAATGTTTTTAAAGCTGCCTTGTGAGGCCTCTTATGCTGAGGCCCCAGAACAATAGTGAGCCATGTTTTTAATTATGCAGAGTGTGTGGTGCACATGTCTTGTTGGTGCATGTCATCCATTTATACTATAAGATGGATACGTTGCAGATGAATGTACTTCATGAATTAACATAGTACACACTTCCCTGGGAGGAGCGAGTGAGTGTGGCGGACTCATGAGGTGCATGGCTTGAGTGCAGAGGGGATTAACCAAAATGTGCCTGTTCCAGACTCTCGCCTAGTACTGAAGGGGTTTATCAGGAGTCCCCCAGGGCCTGGGGGTATCCTTCATAGGATTATGGAGCCCTTGCACACAGAGTCATACTTCATCGGGACTGCTTTATCAGGCGGGTGCTGCAATGCCAGACTGGCCCTCTGGAGCAGTTTCATAACTGAACGAACTGTTCCAGAGTAGATGTCAGGGAGGTGACTGGCCCCAGCAATAGCTCATGGCTCCTTTAAAAAAAAAAAAAAAAAAAAAAGGATCCACTCTCCTGGGCACGAGCTGATGAATAGATGAGCCACCCCCCCCACATGCTGCTTGCTGATCTCCTTGCGTTCTTGACCACACTTGTCATTCAGTAGACCATAGCTATGGGCTCCTTACAAACCCAGGGAGAGAAGGGGCTGGATATGTAAATCTGTCTGCTGTTGACCGGTGTGGTCCAGCTCCTGCTCATCTGTACCTTGCTCCTGTCTGGCCACTTGGCAGAAGAGACTAAAGGTGGAGTCTTGGAAACTAAATATCGAGCTTCGGGCGGTCATCGCAGACTGAGATCAGTAGCGCAGTGGTCCTCTCACCACAGTCCAGATGGTACAGCCCCAGTGGCTTCTATACACAATACAGCTGGTGCTTGGAGTTCAGCCACAGAAATCAAAAGGGAGCTCGGAGTGAAGCTAGGATTACAAATTCCAAAAGTGTGAAAGTGGTGATTGAGGGGGTGGACATGTTGAGTAGATGGACTTTTATCTCAAACTTAGACCTACATTTTATCCTGCAGGAGCTTGCAGACGAACTGGCCCTGGTTGATATTTTAGCGGACAAACTGAAAGGAGAAATGATGGATTTGCAGCATGGAAGCCTGTTCCTTAAAACCCCTAAGATCGTGTCCAGTACAGGTACGGTATGACTTTAAACCACGGTTGGTACTTGGGGTGCATTGAGGGCTTTTATCTTGCTGTAGCATCCAAGGTTCATCTAAGCCTGCCAGTACTAAAACTGCTTATTCTCCCTCCAAATATGGCAGAGCGTGAACTAGATTTACCAGACATCTGGGTCCAGGTTACAAGTGCGTAGAACACTCTGCTGCAGGATGTGGTGTCGTGCTGGGAGAAACCCGGCCTGGTTTCAGATGCGTTTTTTTTATACTTGAGGGGTACAGGACAGCCCCACAGCAGAATCTGGAATGCATGCGCCATCAGATGTGATGGAAGGCGTTAATGGGCACAGTGGCAAGCTCTGTACTGCTGCTGGAAATGCATCGACGTCTTGCTGTAACAGCTTCCTTAATGGAACAGAGGAACCACACCTGAAGGCATTTTGAAGTGCCTTCAATTTAGAAGAATTTAAGTACTACTTAGTTAATGTGTTATACTTTGGAGCAGCCATCTATATAACGGAAACTGCTTTGTCCCATCTGGCCTGCATTGCAGGAACTGCGTGGATGTATGTATTCGGTACATGTGATATAGTGCCCAGACATACTGTTTGTATTAGCATGCCTTGGATGTCCTTGCATACTTAAACTCTAATACTGCCACCTCTTCCCTTTAAGACCCCCAGGTGGATATTATAATCCCAGGGTGTTGTATGCGCATTAGAATTAAAAACCACCCACCACAAAAGAATCTAAGAAATGCCGCAGAAGCACTTTAATTTAATTACCCCTCTATTTTTTTTCTATTTCAATTTGTGCTAACTTGCTCTGCAGATAATAAAGCTTCTAATATGGACTATTTCATTGAATGCCATTAAGACGCCCGTTTTAGATCAGCATTTCAAAGTTACGAATTCTCATTTAGGATGGCTGACTTAAGGCTGTGTGCTTTTAAAGATAGCTCATTTACCGACCAACATCTTGCAGCAGTATGCCAGGGTGGCGGCCTACCAAGTCCGCAACTTGGGCGTCATCGTGGATGACTCACTCAGTTTGCATCATCAAGCTGTCAAGGTAGCTGCCACATGTTTCACCATCCTGAAGTGGTTAAAGATCATCTGGATGCTACCAGAGCCCACTCAGAACAGTCCAGGCCTTGATCACCTCAAGGCTGGACTACGGAAATGTTCTCTACCTGGGTTCAAATAAGGAGGTGACTCGTAGGCTGCAGATGGTCAAACTCTGCTGCAAGGTTACTTTGCCGGGTTCCTAGAGCCACCTCGATCTCTGGCCATTTACAAGATTTGCACTGGCTCAGGGTGGAGAACCGAATCCAGTTCAAAGCCCTGAGCTACATGTTTAAAATCAAAATAGGGATTGCCCCGCAGTACTTGCAATCTCTGGTCCGCCCATATGTCCCTCCTCGCAATCTCCGCTCATCCACTCAGGGGAAGTTTTTCGTTCCCAAAACCAGACTATCTCGGATGGGTGGAAGGGCATTTGCATATCTAGGTCCCTCACTTTGGAATGCCCTGCTGTTCTACCCTCCTGACCTGCATCTTGGACCCGGGGACACCAGAGACTCCAAGGGCTAGTTGGCTGGCCTCCTGATCAGAGCCTCGGGGAGTCGGAACAAGCTCCAACCTAGTGTCCTGCCCTCTGCCAGCGGTGAGTCCTGCCCTCTGCCAGCGGTGAGTCCTGCCCCCTTGGAATTGGGCATGTAGGTGGTCTGCAAGCCCAGCTGTGGTCCCCACAGAATGGACACACCACCTCAAACTCTGCATTGGAACCGCTGCACAATGAATCTTCCCCCACAAGTATCTCACATCGCCTACCGGTTACTCCAATCCGGCGCTGTGCAACACATCGCCACGCAAGGGCATCACCTTTGCTGCTCAATACATCCTCTTCATGTCACTTCACATTGCTCTGCAGCCAGGATTTAAGGCACTTTTGTTCAGATGGCCTGACCTGGTCTCTTTAGCTGGCCCGTGCTCCATCATGGACCGCTGGAACTTGTGACTTTGTCACAGTCTGATACACAATTCTCACATTTCTACCGGCGCATTGAATTGAAACCGTGTCACCATGAACCTCTTTTTCCGTATGAATTAATCAAAATATTCAAAAATTCACATGTATAAATCAGATGAAAGCAATTTAATCCATTACATTTTTTTTACAAACTACCTTATCCCACACACCACCTTTATTCCATCCTTAGAACCACAACTTCTTTCATACCCAATCAGTCCACCCATCTCTACCGTTCTTCTCACTCAACCACTAATTCCACTCCACACACATTCCAGCAAACCCACACACAGCCCACCTTTCAATATTTCGCATTTATACAACAACAAACAGAAAACACATTAAAAAAAGGGGGCCAAACACGAAAAAATTCACAAATTGCAAGATTTTCAATTTTTGACCGATTTGTCCACTTGATTGGCCACAAACAGGTCGACTCGTTTCAAACCCCTCCAAATACGGGGTTCTCCTCAGGACCAGAAAGCTTATTTGATGCTGCGAGATCAGCCGATCCCTGCTTCACTATATTCAAACTGCCTACAGAACAAACATTTGGCCAAGCTCCCCGGCGGCCCGTGAGGACGTGTACTGCGGAAAGAAAGGCTTGTGTTTTAGGAAATGCGAAGTGAGACGCATGCGAACCTTACTAAAAACGAAATCAGGCATCTGCGGGCTGACTAAATATAAAAGGATTTACGCCTAAAATCCACAACATACCCGTGATACTACGGCTCTCTGTCTTCGACCGAACGCCGCAGTAAATGTTTGTTCTGTAGGCAGTTGTTGTGGTTCTAAGGATGGAATAAAGGTGGTATGTGTGGGATAAGGTAGTTTGGTGTTTGCAAAAAAATTTTAGTGGATTCAATTGCTTTCATCTGATTTATACATGTGAATTTTTGAATAAATATTGATTAATTCTTACGGAAAGAGGTTCATGGTGACATTGTTTCAATTCAATGCACCGGTAGAAATGTGAGAATTATGTATCAGTATTGGCATCTTGTTGTTTCTTGTTTGAATAGGGCTCAGCCTTACTTATTGGAGCCCAAACCCTTTGTTGCTTCTTTGTCCCACTCTAGCGCAACAAGACAACAGTTTGGTGCTTTTTGGTATTTTTACTTCAATCTTTGAAATTTCGAATCTCCAGTTCTGCAGAGTGGTTTTTTTTTTTTTGTCGTTTGGTCTAAAATAACTTATTACTATTTACTCTTTTGAAACTGGTGTGGGATTTTTTTTTTTGGGGTGTTTCACTTTATTGCTGTTGGGATTGCTGCATAAACTATTCACACATTGCCTCCAAGTTAAGCCTGTCTGCTCTGTGCCAAGCTACCAGAGGGCTGAGCACTGGTTAACTTGGTGTTTGCTTGTGACTTCACCCTGATAAGGATTGTGCTTGATGCCAGAGTAGGGTTTTACCACTCAACCAGCAACCAATTACATACAGCTGATATTTCTACTTAAAAATTGAGCCATCATTGATGGCGATTGAAGGTCCTCAAAATCAGATGGTAAATTGGGGGCTGAATTGTAGGTATTTATCTTGATGCTAGGAGTAGAACCAATTGCTTCAAGTTTCCTGGTTTTGAAAACAGTTAAGCATCAGTCATTTAAGTTCCACAACTCCGCTCAGGTCTTGCAAATCTACACTTTATGTTCCCCTTCAGAGTGCACTTTATGGAAGCGTCTTTGTGTTAATGGTGCCACTAATCTGGTGATTATACATTTTCTGTACAGATTATGCAGTCTCTGCAAATTCCAGGATTGTGGTAATTACTGGTGGAGTCCGCCAGCAAGAAGGGGAGAGTCGTCTCAATTTAGTCCAAAGGAACGTCAATGTCTTCAAGAACGTCATTCCGCAGGTTGTGAAGTACAGCCCTAACTGCATCATCCTTGTGGTTTCCAATCCAGGTGTGTTAAGTTGATTTGAGGCGGGATGGGAGGGATTGGGGAGTCAGTTGGGTGGGTTAAGTTTGGAATCCTTAAACATTATTTTAGACCTAAGCAAATGTATACTTTATTTTGGTTTCTTAGTGGATGTGCTCACATACGTGACCTGGAAATTGAGTGGTCTCCCTAAACACCGTGTGATTGGAAGTGGATGCAATCTAGATTCTGCTCGTTTCCGTTACCTTATGGCTGAGAAGCTTGGGGTCCACCCTTCCAGCTGCCATGGCTACGTTTTGGGAGAGCATGGAGATACCAGTGGTAAGTACTCTTACATTTCTTACTTTTAAGTCCATATTGCAGATTCGTAATTCGTCAGACTCTTGAATGTGTAATCGTTGCGGTTAGTACCTATGTTACTTACATGGTTAAATATCGGAACTGGGTCTTGAAACTTAAGGTTTTTTTTCCCCCTCTTCTGGAAACTGTATAACCCTGCACCATGACCTGTGGATTTAGGGCCTTACTGCCCCATAAATTGTAGCTTGACTGTTTGGGCTGGATATTTAACAGACTTCAGAAGAGACTGCTAC
>CAWUFW010032451.1:0-13918 GCA_963921515.1 Calotriton arnoldi | reverse complement strand
ACTACCACCCTTAGCCAGGGGGGCAGGATGCCCACCACTACTACCACCCTCACCCAGGGGGGCAGGATGCCTACCACTACTACCACCCTTAGCCAGGGGGCAGGATGCCCACCACTACTACCACCCTCACCCAGGGGGGCAGGATGCCTACCACTACTACCACCCTCACCCAGGGGGGCAGGATGCCTACCACTACTACCACCCTTAGCCAGGGGGCAGGATGCCTACCACTACTACCACCCTCACCCAGGGGGAGCAGGATGCCTACCACTACTACCACCCTTAGCCAGGGGGGCAGGATGCCCACCACTACTACCACCCTCACCCAGGGGGGGATGCCACCACCCTACCCAGGGGGGCAGGATGCCCACCACTACTACCACCCTTACCCAGGGGGCAGGATGCCCACCACTACTACCACCCTCAGCCAGGGGGCAGGATGCCCACCACTACTACCACCCTCACCCAGGGGCGCAGGATGCCTACCACTACTACCACCCTCACCCACGGGGGCAGGATGCCTACCACTACTACCACCCTCAGCCCAGGGGGGCAGGATGCCCACCACTACTACCACCCTTAGCCCAGGGGGGCAGGATGCCTACCACTACTACCTCTACGCCAGGGGGGCAGGATGCCCACCACTACTACCACCCTTAGCCAGGGGCTGGATGCCTACCACTACTACCACCCCCACTCATAGGATGGACAATGCATGACACAACAAGCACACCACAACCTAGGGAATGCAAGATTAAGACATCCCCCCACCACCATGACAAGCGTGTGAGCAGGCTGTGTCAAATGCCTACAACACCGAACATGACTTTGAACATACAATGTGACCCCCTAGCACATGTGCCACACATATATGTGTGTGGCACCCCTGATGCAAGCAGCCCATGACCATTGTGGCAATGGGGCCTAAACCCCCATCATCACAGTGACCAAAAGGCAAGTGTGGGGTCCATAGCTGAAGCACATTTTGACCATTGTGGCAATGGGGTCTAAACCCCCATCATCACAGTGACCAAAAGGCAAGTGTGAGGTCCATAGCTGAAGCACATTTTGACCATTGTGGCAATGGGGTCTAAACCCCCATCATCACAGTGACCAAAAGGCAAGTGTGGGGTCCATAGCTGAAGCACATTTTGACCATTGTGGCAATGGGGTCTACACCCTCATCATCACAGTGACCAAAAGGTAATTGTTGACAAAGAAAGAGCTGCAACTGCCAAACTGCATGGATCATTCCTGGTCACAGAACCAAAAACTCATCTGTGGCAAAGTAGTGTATGTGTCCCATTGCAACATAAATTGGGGGAGCCAAATACTGCAGTGCAAATGAAACATTCCTTTGGCCATGTGCAGACAAACAACACCCATGGGGGCTGAGACCGTCAACAGTCATCAATGACACAATGACAGAAGTGACCATCAGAATGCAGAACCACATATTTGCACCAATGGGCACACAAATGCAGATACCCTGTGGAGACAGCAGATGTGAGGTGAACAGATACCATACCATGGCAGCAATGGGACACACAAACCATGATCACTGTGCTGACCGATGACCTAGGAGTCCCAGGGACAGCAGGGGAAACACACCAAACAACATACAGCCAATGGCACACCCAAGATATGCCAATGCAGTGGTGCAGATGCACAAACACAAACAGGCAGACCAACACTGTCATCATACACAGCAGGTGAGGGGTGGGGGTGCCAGTGTCCCAGGCAACAACACAACACATGAGGAGAGCTGAATACCAATCATACAGATGTGCATACACTGCCACACTAAGGTAACTCATGGATCCAAATCCCCTATGTGGGCAAGCAGGCATTGACAGGTGAGAGGGAGCACAAAACACACATGTCACACAGGCACGTAGGAACAACAACTGACACAGCAAGTCACAGACACACCACAGCACCACCCCCAGGGCCCCCACAATGTGGTGACCCTGGGCTGAATAAAAATACCACTGTGATGACAAAGCTAAATGTCGATCACACTGTGAACCACAGTCAGGTGTCCTGAGCAACTAACTACCATCACACCTACACAAGCACAAATCAATCAGCATGGCCAGTAAGCCAAGGCCAACATGGAGGCAGGGGACTGGCCGGGCAACAACTCTCATCTGCACACACTCAAGACCACACCCCTCGACCTCCAACAATGTGCAGCAGTGAAGTACACATGCACTGGTGACATTGCACATGCACCCATGACTATTCCAGGGTGGTGGGTGGGAACCAAGGTGTAGAAACACATCACACATGGACACTCAACAAGACTCCTGAATGTCTGACACACTGCACACTACGCTGTACATGGACATGACGGCAATACCACACCGACCAATGGGATCCCAGCCACAGTCACACACCAATGAAGAAGCCAAGGTCACCCACAAAGAACACACATAGACAACAACCAACATTGCAGCCCGGACCCTAAGGAGTGCCAGCAGTCACACACACAACGTGTCACAATCACTGAAAGATAACACAAACTGGAAATCACATGACAGGGGCAAACAACAAGTGCCAAAGGGAAACCTGACTGTGACCCATCTGCGTCTGCACACAAACTCTGCCCTGACAGCAAACACACCTATGGGTGACACCCTGATGACCAGTAATGTGCCATGCACCCACATCACAGAGAACACAGGAGAAGACTTTGGGGGAACATAGCTCAAGTCAGCAAGCATCACAAACAGGTACAACACTAGGGATCACAGCATGCGCAGATGAATGGAAGTGAACACACAGACATGCACATACAACACACACCTTGGGCGCAGGCAATGTCACACGTGTACACACTGCCATGGGGGACTCCACTCCTGTGTGAGAAAGCTGTGCCATATGTTGCCTCAGTAGGGCCCCATCATGTCAGCTGAGCACTTGGTCACACAATCAACAATTAGCACCAAATGAGGGCTCCCATCACATCAGCCTGGTCATGGATGTGCCAACGGAATCATCAGCACAGATCCAACACACTTGTATAGCAATGTTGCACTGACTACACGGATGAGTCCCTCCCCATTGATGCCCAAACCTGCATGTCCACTGGAGATGGCAACACGGTCAGGGAAGTAGACAAATGCAACGATGGCAGGCACAACAGATGTGCAGGGGTGGAAGCCACAGATATGAAATTGCCAATGTAAGTAGGAAACCCATTGCCAAATACTGAACACATGACACCCTCAGATGCTGCTATTGATGACATGGATACACCACATGATAGGACACATTCCCCCTGGACCACATGGGTTCCTGCACAGTAACACTTCATAATCATGAGACCAGATATCACCATCACTGCAGCAAGGGCATGGTTAGCTGCACCAACAACATGTACATCTGAAGCATGAGCACTAGAGAAAAGAAAGTTGCTTTATTCAGCATATGTGTTGTTTGATAACGACGTCCAGAAGAAATTAGAGCAAAGGCCAATGGCCAGTCCATTGTCAAAGTTCAAACAGGGTGACACTGGCAGATGTCACCCTACGCATGCCTGCACAATACCAGGGACAATCCACTAGGAGGGGCAACCGGGGGGCAGGCCAGGCACCGCAGGGACAGGATCAGGGCTCACCAGGGGAGTCAGGGAAGGGGTGGTGGGTGCTGGAGAGCCACTGACAACTGCAGTGGAGGTGTCTGACATGGTGTGTGCCGGCACAACTGGGGGCATGACACAGATGTCGTGGGTGCCGGCACAACTGCAGTGGACCCTGCAGATGGGGTGGACAGGTCCGCCACTGCAGTGCCCAAGTCAGACAGGGCGGTAGTGGACTCCACTGCAGTGCCTACCTCCAGGGGAGGAGAATGGGGAACAGGCAAGGTGGGTTGGACAGAGGGGAGGACACCCTCACCACATCAGTGGCACAGACAAGCGCAGCGGGGGGTGTGGTGCTGGGAGAGCAAGTGGCAGGGGAGAAGGCCGGAGCATCTTGGGGATGGTATATCTGTGGGTGGGGGAACCTGGGGCAGGGTGTGGTGGGGGCACCTGTGCAGTGGGGGCCTGAGGGATGGAGGACGGAGACCTTGTGCCTGAGCTGCAGGGCGGTGGCGGGGTCTTGCTCTTAGCACTCCGGGGGGACTTGCGGGTGGGGGCCTCAGTCCGTCTGCGCCTGGGGGAGGGTGTCCGGGGGCGAGGGGCACTCTGCTCCGTGTGGGTGGGCTTCCTCTTCCCCCGGGATGCTGGAGCAGCTTCATCGGTGGGGAAGAGGCCGAGGTCACAGAGGAAGAGCTGCTGTGACTTTGGGGTTGCAGGTGAGGCAAGGGAGGGTGCTTTGGAGGGAGAGGGAACTGAGGACTGCGCAGTGCATGTGGATGCGTGTGTGTGTTCCAGGGCCCCATCCCCTGTGAGTCTGGCTTCAGTCCCCTGAATGTGCGTGCGTGTGCGTTTTGTCATTGGCGTGTGTGTCAGTGTGCTGGATGTGTGTGTGCTGGTGTGTGCCTGTGCCGGTGTGTGTGTGCCTGGGATGGGTAAGGTGCTGGGGAGTGTGGATGGAGCAGAGGCAGGAGGGTGAGGGACCGTTTGAGGAGGGACACTGCTGCCGTCAGGGAGGAGTCCATGGACCTATTGCCCCTCTGTAGGTCAGACATGCCCGATGAGATGCCCTCCATGAACGACACCAGCTGAGTCAACAGCGCGGTGTGCGCATGGAGGACACTCAGCATGGCTGTCTGCCCTACATGGAGCTGGCGAAGGAGGTACACAGACTCCTCACTCAGGGCAGCAGGGGACACAGGGGCAGGGGGTGCGGTGCCTGGCCCAAAGGAGACACGCTCCCGGACATGGGAGCCTCCACGGACCTGGGGAATGGGAGCCGATGGGAGGGCGGTGGTGGTGCTGGTGGTGGCGGGGACAGCAACACTAGCTGGGGTGTGGTGGCTGCTGACACCCGCCTCCACAAGGGAGTCATCCTCCGAGTTGCTCTGGTCCTCAGCTGAGGTGGATGCTGCTGAGGACTCCTCGGTGTGGCTCCCCTCGCCCTCCGTGCCACTGGGTCCCTCCGACCACTCCTCGGCTGCTGACCCAGTCTGGCTCTCCGGCTCCTCCTGGTCCGTGGAGCTGTCCCCTTCCGTGGCCGTGGATGTATCTGCAAACAATGGGAAACAGACAGACATCAGTCACCTGCACCAAACGCACACACCACTGTGAGCACAGCACATTACAGAGCAAGCCCTGGCATCATTAGTTGTACATTGCTAAAAGTGCCCTAATTGAACAGGAGAAGTCAATTGTCAGTCTGATGCCAAGCATGGCACTCACATCCCACATGGCCTTGCACCCATCTGTCTGGTGTCTGTTGGATTGCAACACCCCAGTGTTGACACATGCACCAAGTACACAGTAGTTGGACAGTGCAGAGGACACGGTGTGGACACATCACAGCTCTTGCCACTGAGTCAGTACAGGTTTACGGATGTAAGGGATGCCCAGAGTCAAATAGGAAATGCATGTGATGCATACCAGCGACAGACACCATGATGCACCCATGTCCTGATAGCCAGCGCCACTATGGTGTGCATGTAGCACATGTCACTCCCCTGCAGGATCACCAATCAGTAGACACATGCCATGGCGGAGGCATGACTGCAAAGTCATACATCACTGTCTCAGTGATGTATGACTTTGCAGCCAGACTAACAACACTCTGCACTGTGTCACAATAGTAGGTCATGGGGAATGCAAGTCCTGGAGCTGCACAAGTGCACATGTACATCCCCCACAACACATCCTCTTAACCCTCATCTGTCCAGGTCATACCTATTGGACATATGGGAGACCTGTGACACTACCCTCTGAACCTGAGCCCCTCACACTCTGCTGTGCATGGGGAACAGCTGCCTGAACTTCACATTTACATGCCCCAGTCTGCATGGGCAGCTGATCAGACACCTATGTGTCACACAAGTATCGTCTCCTATGGTCACATCTCCAGTGGCATGCTGAGCCCCTACCAAGAAACTCCACAGCAGTCCTGGCGACTAATCCACAGCACACTGACACAGAGGCAGACACCTGAGGTCAAATCACTGTGCACAATGTGTCCTCTGATACACGGGAGTGGGAGTACAGAGTGTATTGTATGGCCTGGAGTAGGCATGACTGTCCAGCCCCACATGAATGAGGGATGAGCCCTGGACTGTAGGCAGCTGGCTAAGTATGTGTGACACACGTCATATACATACTCCTGGGGCCCAAACATTGTTCCCACCCGCAGCATGGGTGTGTGCCAGGTACCCCAGCCACATGTGGTGGATCAGCTCAGCAATTGGACCACAGATCAAAGTAACACGCTGAATACATGTCAGAATACAGGCATTGTGTAAGCAATGGACCCACCCATGATGCCCACCACAGAGTCAGGGAAACAGATGCTGTCTCCCACCTTGAGTCAAGCAAACTGCAAGGACACAGTCCTAAGTGACAGAATTCCCTGCATGTAAGGGCCACACCTGGGTATCAGATGAGGAGTGGGCAGTGCACAATAGAGGGACATGGCTCCTGGACAACATGACTGCTGTACTGTGGCAGTTCAACCTGGCCCGAGGAGGGCACATAGCATGTTAGACAGAGTACACAGTGCAGTCTTTGACTCACCCCCTCCTTGCTGCTCTCTGGCCTTCAGCTGCCCATCCAGGTCTGGAAAGACCACCGCCAGGATCCTGAGCATGTGGGGGGTCAGGGTCCGTGTTCCGCCCCTCCTGCGAGGAGGCGACAGCTTCAGCTGGACCCGTGCAATCCTCCGGGTCCAGCCCCGAAGGTCCTGCCACCTCTTTTGGCAGTTGCGGATCCGGCGCTTGTAGACCCCCACGGACCGGACAGCCCGGACGATGTCCTTCCAGATCTCATGCTTCCGATGGGCAGAAGCCTGTCAGGATGACAAAGTGATAAGGCCATTACTACACATGCAACATATCCGTGCATGACACAGTTGCATATACATGTCGCAATCACAGGGGCACATGGTGTACCCAGGCAGTGCACGGCTGCCCATGGACAGTTTTCCAGAAGTCACTACATGGTATCATTGCATGGGGAGTAAAACCCTGTTCAGAAGCACTGTCACTGCACCATACCTGTCCAGTGCAAGTCACTACACACTATGGGGGGTGACAACTACTCAGTGAGCCTGCTAGCCAGTGGTGTGCTGACTCTCAGCCTTGCTAGTCAGACAAAATGCACATTCAGAAAGGCAGTGCACAGAACACTCACCTGCTCCCCTGGTGTCCCATACAGCTTGCTGTACTGTGGAAAGTAGGCTGTCCAGCAGGGCCTGGTTCTCTTCAAGGCTGAAGGCTGGGGCTCTCTCCACAGTACGTGCCATTGCAGGGTCCAGAGGGGCAGAGACAGCAGCAGTGCAGTGGCAGATGTCGTCCTGGAGCATGTAGTGCAGGCAAGTGGGCTCTCAGGGGAACATGCAGCAATATATATGTGCTGGAGAGGCAGATACTGTCCCTTGTGTCCAAAGTGATAGGTCCAAGTCGTTTGCATCTTCTGAATCTGGCCAATCCATGGAATAGCAGCACCAAAACACGCCCACAGCATCCTTCAAAATTTCAACTTCATGACATACATGATTTTGCAACATTGTTGTGGGTGACCAACTGATTTTCCAGCAACCGACTCGTTCGAATATTCGAAAACGCGTCCGTTGCCAGGCAAGCCCATTGTCAATGGGTGCGCACCGATCGGTCCATTGAGGTACAACGCGCACAGGGTACAACGCGTACCCGCACACATTGAAAGCAATGGGCCGGCCGGAGGCACCGATCGGTCCATTGCTGTTCAACGCGCACAGGGGTACAACGCGTACCCGCACACATTGAATGCAATGGGCCGGCCGGGCACCGATCGGTCCATTGCTGTACAACGCGCACAGGGGTACAACGCGTACCCGCACGCATTGAATGCAATGGGCCGGCCGGAGGCACCGATCGGTCCATTGCAGTTCAACGCGCACAGGAGTACAACGCGTACCCGCACACATTGAATGCAATGGGCCGGCCGGAGGCACCGATCGGTCCATTGCTGTTCAAGCGCACAGGGGTACAACGCGTACCCGCACACATTGAATGCAATGGGCCGGCCGGAGAGCACCGATCGGTCCATTGCAGTACAACGCGCACAGGGGTACAACGCGTACCCGCACACATTGAATGCAATGGGCCGGCCGGAGGCATCGGTCGGTCCATTGCTGTTCAACTGTGCACAGGGTACAACGCGTACCCGCACACATTGAATGCAATGGGCCGGCCGGAGGCACCGATCGGTCCATTGCAGTACAACGCGCACAGGGGTACAACGCGTACCCGCACACATTGAATGCAATGGGCCGGCCGGAGGCACCGATCGGTCCATTGCTGTTCAACAGCACAGGGTACAACGCGTACCCGCACATTGAATGCAATGGGCCGGCCGGAGGCACCGATCGGTCCATTGCAGTACAACGCAGCACAGGGTACAACGCGTACCCGCACACATTGAAAGCAATGGGCCGGCCGGAGGCACCGATCGGTCCATTGCTGTTCAACAGCATCACTGTACATGTGACTGGCATATGTCAGCATGCCTATCTCAGATGGACATATGCCAGCCACAGATAGCTCCCAGGGAGTGAGGGGCACACCTACATCACGACAGCCTGTCCAAACCTTATCATAAGGCATGTAAGGCTGCATTTCCTATTGTGTGTATGTTGGTGTACATGTTGTCCTGTGGGTGTCACCTGTGGGCAGCCACCCCCAGGCTGTGCACGTGTTAATGGGGACAGGATCCTGGGTGTTACGTGTACGTGACCACTGTGATGTGCAACTGTTCATATCTGTGCATGTGCCATGGTCACATTTCACAGTGGTGTTTGTGTATGTCATGTCACATACCCGTGAGTCCCATGTGGGACGGTATGTTTGAGCCAGGGTGTCCCAGTGGCACAATAGTGATGGCCCTCCACAGTCTTTGTGCATGTAGTGTTTACAATGTCTCTGATTTCATGTGCACAATGGGAGACAGTCTCCACATCCACGTTGTGTGTGCATGGACTCTGATGTTGTGCGTGTGTGTCACAGACGTCCATGGCTCTCCTGCCATGGCAAGTGTAGCCACTACCTGTGGGGGTCATGTTTGTTTTGTTGTGGTGTACACATGATACTCCAGGTGATGCCAGTGTCCATGTGGCATTACAGGGTCCCTGGGAATGTGCCTGTCGTTGAGCTGTGGTGCCTGGGGCACATCTGTCCTCACATGTCACTGGGGGGTGACTGTGACACAGCATCATGATATCCAATGGGCCAACCTGGGACAAATTGATGCCACCTGTAGGACCGTGTTGACAGATGTTGGCCATGTATGTACCATACATGTCGTTCCGAGTACTGCACACTTCATGTAGTTGTGCCTCATGATGATGTATGTTGGGATCTTGAGTGTGTTCAATGCCGCATATGTGGGGTGACTGACGATCTTGCTTACTTCTCCTCTGCACTGCAGGGCTCCTGCTGTCCATCGGCCATTCCCAGACCTGGCAACGATGGTGGAACGGGACAGCATCCGACGGTACCGCTTCACCAGGCAGCTGATTGAGGATTTGGCAGTGCAGTTGTCCCCATTTGCAGCCTGGCCGGCCGTATCCTACAGCGCTGACCCCCAAGGTGAAGGTGATGGCAGCCCTACACTTCTTTGCCACCGGTACCTTCCAACATACTGTGGCGTCTGCTGGTGGGATGTCACAGACCATGTTCAGCCGTGTGCTCCGCGATTTCTTGGCGGCAATGTTGCTCTTCCTGAACCGGTACATCTATTTCCCTAGACTGCGACGACTCACTGACGTGAAGAGTGACTTTTATGCCCTGGGGAGGATGCCGCATGTCATTGGCTCCATTGATGGGACACATGTGGCTTTGGTACCACCACAGGCCCAGGAGCAGGCCTACAGGAACCGCAAGCACTACCACTCGGTCAATGCACTGGTGGTGTGTCTTGCAGACATGACCATCACACACGTGTGTGCCCGTTTCCCTGGTTCAGCACACGATGCCTTTGTGATGAGGAGTAGTCGCATCCCCAGGTTGATGGCACAGATGCAGAACCAGCGTGCCTGGCTTGTCGGTGTGTACTGACTTTGTGCCATTGTGTGTGATCTGATCTGTAGTATTCCGCCCACTTTTCCAAGTCAGCTGATGTGCACTTGTCTGTCCGTAGGTGACTCGGGATACCCCAACATGCCGTGGTTGCTGACACCCCTCAGGAACCCTGTGACACCTGCCCAGATGCGCTACAATGAGGCACATGGTCGGACCAGGAGAGTGATTGAGCGGACCTTTGGTCTCCTGAAGAGCCGCTTCCGCTGCCTGGACAAGACCGGAGGGTCCCTCCCATATGCCCCTGCGAAAGTGTGCAAGATTATCATCGTCTGCTGCATGCTCCACAACCTGGCAGTGCGGAAGGAGTTGCCTCTCATCCAGGATGACGATGACCAACATCCGCCACCTGTGGAGGATCCTGGCCTGGACCACGATGCCAGTGACGATGATGATGATGATGGTGATGGTGATGTCCGCACACAGCTCATCACCAACTTCTTTAGCTGAATGTGAGTATCCTGAGGTGTCATGTCAATGATGTGAGTTGGCATGATGTGTGGGTGGTGCTCTGGTGCTGTTGGAGTGTGTCCATGGGCTACTTGACTGGATGTGTGTTGCGATGTGTGCTTACAGGTGGGCTGTACTCCCCAACAGTGTTCACATGCTAACTTGGTTCTGGGTGGGTATCTTGTAACATGTATTGTGCATGAGTTTTGCTGTTCTGTCCTGTACTCCATTGCTTTTGACTGTGTGTCATTTCTGTCCTTCACAGGGTACTTTCAGATTCGTTTGGTCAACTGTGTCCACCGACGGCGTGATTGCACATCCAGGCTGGTAGCTGTTGTGTCCCTACAGGTGATGTGCGCCACACCCATGGACTTCCTTCTGTCTACAGTTGTTGACTGTGTGCCCGCTACCAGGTGGGGTTACCTTGCATCTGTAGTGGTTACGGCATGTTGCTACTGTGTAATAAACCTGTGCTTCACTTAGTGATGTGCGTTGTCTGTGGTCACACATTTGACTGCCATTTGCTTACTGCACCTGTGGGCTACTTGACTACAACTGGGAATGGGTGTGGTGTCTGTGCATTGCACCGTCTTCCCTGGCAACATCAGTGTAGGCAATGAGTCAGATGGCCTAGGTGTGTATGTGTTGTGTAGCCCTGGTGGTGTGTCTCCCTCATATGTGTCACGTTGCCTGTACTCACATGCCTGTGTTGTCCTTGCTGTTGCAGTTCGCATACACAGTGTAATTTTGCTGTTCATCATCCCCATAACAGCACCCACGTTGGAATCACGACAGAGGCAAGTATGGTGTATTATTGTGTTTATTGTGATACATCTGTGATAATAGTGCATAGGATGGATTGTGCTGTACATGAATCTTGCAATCCCAAGTTCCTAGATGAATAGAAAGTCCAGGTAGACAGGATCCCCAGTATCGGGGCCACAGTTGTCTGACACATTGTTCCAACTTGTACTCCCCATGCAATGTGTGGGAGTAGTGTTGCCATCAACAGGGTGAACAGTCTGTGCACAAGGCGAAAATCCAGAACAGGTTCAGGCTTCCTGGGAGTTGCGCTTGGCCATCAGCCTCTCACTTTCCCCTCCTCGGACGACCCCTCTTCTTGGGGGGGGGCCCTCAAGTGCAGGCTGCTGCGGTGCAGGGGACTCTCCGCCAGAGTCCTCCTCCCTCCCTGTGGCAGTTGCAGTTTGTTCGGTACCAGATGTTGTTGGCACACAGGGAGGTGTGGACTGGTTGCTGTTCATCTGGCGGAGGCATTGTAAAATGTCCCTGTGCACCGCCGTCATCTCATGTAGTACATCCCACTTGGACTCCACGCGGGTCATGTGGGAGTCCACACGTGACATGTGTGACTCCACGTGGGACATGTGGGAGTCCAAGCGGGCATGATGGGCAGCCTGCTGCTGTTTGATGTCTCTGAGGAGCCCCACTACCTGGCTGAGCTCTCCGGTGCTGGACTGGTACGCATCAGCTATGCGTACCAGTTGTGGGTCTTCATGCACACCAGCAACGTCTGCAAGCAGCGACCTCTGTCTCCCACCCCTCCCACCACCCCTGCTGACATGTGCAGTGTGTGCAGTTGCACGCACAGATAACCCTGGTCCACCTTGGGGGTTGGTGGTGGTGGTGGTGTCCATGGCCCCAGGTTGGTCCAGGGTCACTGCGCTGGTGTTGTTCCTTATTCTGTCCATGTCGGCAGGGATGGTATTCGTGGTGACAGTCGTTGGAGGGAGTGGGTGCAGGGGGTGCAGCTGGTGGACCTGCTGGTGCTGCAGCTGGTGGTCCTGCTGGTGCAGCATGTTGACTTGCACCGGATGTGCCAGGTTGTTCTTCATCGTCCGAGGAGGACAGAGGCTGTACGACGCCAGTGAGCTCGGCATCCTCTTGAGCCTGGGACTGGGACTCCTCAGCGTCTGCTGCTGTGTCCCTATCATCACCTGTTTTTGGGAGACACAAACAATGTATGTCATGTTTCTGCAGGCATCAGTGGTTGACACACCTGACAGTTGTGACTGTGCCTCGGGGTGCGGGCCTGTACATTGTATTGTCCTAAGTCGTCACAGTCAGGGGTTGATATTGGTGTGGCACATTGTCCTGCATTATTTGGGCATTTCTATGTATTCTCTGGGGTGTGAACATGGTCTGCATTGATTGTGTTTGGTTGACAGCCAGACCTCCTTCCCACCCACCCACCCACCCAGTCAGTTATCCCACCATGGAACGTGCTTGCATTGCAGGGAGTGTAAGTTGTCTCTCAGGATGTCAGTCAGTGGTGTCCTGCTGTTTGTTGGTGCACAGTTGCCAGCAGGGCCTTGTGCTCCCCACAGCAGTAGCCAGTGTCAGCCATCTTGTGAGTCCTTCTCACTCCCTGTGATGTGAGACATGGTTCAGGAGTGGTGTTGATGGGCCAGTTGTGAGGCTGAGCAATGTCTGTGACTACGACTCCCATCATGCTATTGCCTCCACCCCCTTCCCAGCATGCCCATGCTTCCTTCCTTTTGACTCTGCTTCCCTGTGGGGTGGGCTGGCTGTGCTGACAGGATGGCTGGGAGTGTTGTCCTGGCAGTTGTTTGGCTAAGAGTCCCAAGAGTGTCCCTGTGCTTCACACAACATAACCCAGGGTGGTGGTGCTTTGTGGGATCTTGTGTTAGGATGGAGGGCATTGCATTCTACCAGGTGGGTACTGTGGAGTTTGTGTTGGGGGGGGTGTGAGGGGAGGTGCTGGTGACTATGGTCAGTGCTGCAAGTCCCCCTTCCCACCCAGCCAGCCAGATATCCCACCATGGAGCGTGCTTGCATTGCAGGGAGTGTAAGTTGTCTCTCAGGATGTCAGTCAGTGGTGTCCTGCTGTTTGTTGGTGCACAGTTGGCAGCAGGGCCTTGTGCTCCCCACAGCAGTAGCCAGTGTCAGCCATCTTGTGAGTCCTTCTCCACTCCCTGTGATGTGAGCATGGTTCAGGGTGGTGTTGATGGGCCAGTTGTGAGGCTGAGCAATATCTGTGACTACCACTCCCATCATGCTATTGCCTCCACCCCCCTTCCCAGCATTCCCATACTTACTTGCTTTTGTGGGAGGTTCAGTGTGTGGGTGTGAGGGCAGCACAGCCGAGCAAGATGGCTGACAGTGGTGTCCTGCTGTTGGTTGGTGTGCAGTTCCCAGCATGCCCTTGTGCCTCCCCACAGCAGTAGCCAGTGTCAGCCATCTTGTGTGTCCTTCCTCCCTTCCCTGTGATGTGAGCATGGTTCAGGGATTGGTGTTGATGGGCCAATTG